>JACYFI010000236.1:0-11994 GCA_020975735.1 Ophiocordyceps xuefengensis
ACATCCCTTCCGCGCGTCTGTCAAACCAGCTAATCAGTAAAATTCGAGTAAATTACTTTTTTGGTGCGGAGCACTTCTTGTTGTTAAGCTGTGCTTAGGGAAAACATAAGCTTTAAACGCATCAAGATAATTTCCACTATTTAAATGTAAGCTTAAATTAGATTATAACTTTTTTTAACCTTTTCTCATTGTACGGATGTTGACCTTGTTTTCATCAAATTTAAAACTTTCTTTAAAAAGTAATAGTGGATTGCTTACGAGGTTTATATAAGGGATAGTTGCAAATGGAATATTAATTATAAATTTTAAAGTCTCTAATCCCAGATACTCTAAATTCAACGTATTCCGCCCCATAATTGTTATTTTACCCTACCCAAATAAGCAATTGAATTGGTCTAGACGAAAGCGCTATACTCCTATTAAATGAAGACCTATTCTGAAATATAGCCGTTTTTACTTATAAAACCTACCCTTAGATTTTAGAATCTGAGAGTAAACACCATAAAAAAAGCATCATCTCCATCATTAAACCCAGATAATATATATAAGTATTTAATCTGAAAGTCTGGGATGTTAAATAACATGTATTTTATTTACTAGATAGTAAGCTGTTTTTTGAGCATTCCTTTAAACATAGAAAATATTATTTATTCCTACATTATTTTGGGCGAGCCTCGTAAATAATAGGTTTAATATCTCTTAAAATTTTTTAAAACAGAAGTTTTCCCTCTGTGCAAGTAGAGGCAACCCTAACAAATAAATTTAGAGAATATTGAGGACCCGTCTGCTCGTTGCCTCTTTTTACAGATTATATGACTATCTGATTTAGATCCGCGATAGCCCATTTCCTTGGCAAGCACCAGAATCTTAAGAATATAACGATTCTGCTCAATCATTTAGAGACCACTACAGAATGCTTTCGAAACTAGGCCTTAGTATTAATAGCTTTAGGGGGATTTCCGCGGAGTTTGGTACACTATCCAACAAGTGGCTTTTCATGGAAAAAGGCTAAAAAATAGAAAGTGAAAAAATAAGTTTCAGATCACTTAAATAACTAATATGCTCACCGAAATTTTAATCCTTTTTTGTACGCTCGAGAGGTGGTTACCTAAAATAACTTCAGTTACAAGTTAAAAACGAACGAAATTAGAAATACTTAGTACATTTAGCACTAGGACGGTTACAATCTAAACAAAAAAAATATCTTGCTGCTGCAGAAAGCAGCGCAGCTTCATGATTTTATGGTGAAACATGCTACAAAATTATATTTATGTTATTATACTAATAATTAATTTTTTAAGGTGGTCTCATTATACTCTGTACGAACCCTTATTTGAAGAGATTATTTGCATAGGGAACGGTCTTTCCAAGTACTTTCTGGAAGGTGAAACTTTACCTAACAATATTTATACCTTTATATAAAATAATATCTAAGATGGTTTATTAGTCATTAAAGGAAATTTTTTAAGTAATATGTTGCTTATAATGTAGTGATAATCTGTTCAGATGGGGCATAGAGATACAACATTTTGCTGCTCTTTGAAAATATGGATAATTTTCTACCTTATAATTCTAATAAACTGAAAAAAAATTCTGGAATTGTGTCATGAACATTTAGACACTTTAATTTAATTTTTTTAATGTTGTGGCTGTTGGGTTGGTCTTAGTGAAAACATTGCATGCACCCTTTAGCTAAGCAAGCTAAGGGATAATTTTATTTATAGAAAATACACGTGTATTCCTCCTGAGAAATCACTCGTTTCGCATTGGGAATTTTGATAAAAAAATGGGTCCTCATGGAACATAGAAAATCCCGCTAGTCCGGCATTAGATTCTAAACTATTTGTTCTTAGATGCAAGGCCGTAAACTTTTAATAAAAGGATTTAGCCCGCCTTGCTAAGATTTTATCTAAAGCTTTTGTATGCTTAATCTTCGGGATAACAAAATGTACCTTTTGATAAAGATTTATAATTTTCAATTAACTCCTTCTGCATTTAATTTATCACTATATCACAGCCCATCTTTTTCTTCATATATAATTACCTGATATGATCTTTTTGGAATTTTTTTCATACCTCGGTTTATCAGTTCTAGAGCAAGCTTCGCTTAGGTTCATCAAAAAATATTTTAGTGAAACTTAGTATAACTGATCCATCAACCTTTCTATTAAGCCGCAGATAATAACCCTAACTGGTTATTAGCAATGGTCAAAGTTATAAATTTCCTAGGTGTAATATTTAAAGATCTCACAATTTTTAAGTAGTACATTTAGTATTAAAATTTTAAATGGAATCATATTTGGCCTATATTTTTTCATATTGGTTACCTAAAGGTGTAGTTACGGAATAAAATATATTATATATTTGTTGGACTAATATTTAAGATGTAATCGAGTTTAATTAAACGTATTAACCTTTAATCCCATAGTTCTGAGACCCTAGACAATACTTATCCCGTCTCCAGTTTCCTGCTGAATCGGCCTTAAAGGTTTTCCAGCAATTGGTTAAATTGTAACAGGCACCCGAAGATTATGATAACCCTTCTAGAGATTTTTATATCTCTAAATCAAAGGTTCATAAGTGAATTACTGTAATAAAGCTATAAGAACAATCATAACTATTATTAGAAGATGCCTAGATAATGCGAGACACTTTATTGGTACCAAACATACTAAAAGATATTCTAGTATAAGAATGGCCCAAGGGAAGGTGGTAACTAAATTGAAAAGGATGATTTCTTAGAAAATACTTCGTGGACCAAAATATGTCACCTATAAAACATAATAAAAATACAACAGTGTTTTGAGTCAATAATTCTTCTGTTTAAGCCTCTAAATGAGATCGGACATCTTATAAAAGCGTTCATTAACAGTAAATCGCCCTTTACCCGCTTAAGCTTAGTGATAGCCTTGGTATTCTGCTCAATTAATTATTATCTTAAACTTTTACCTTTACGCTTGCATAAGGAAACAAACTAAAGAAAGACAGTGCGGTCTGTTGTTTTGCTTTATTGTTTATGCCCCTTGCCAAGGCTACTATAAAAAATTATTTTTCAGTCTTTATGATGGCAAAGCTTGCTTCTGTAGAGCACACCACCTTGAAGGGAAATTGGGCACGCTTATAGTTACACAAGAGGTTTAGCCGGAAGCCAACGCTTATATGCTAAAGCTCACTATTTTTATTTTTAAGATTAATTAGGGGGTGCTTCACCAGTTACTAAACAAGGATAATTAAACCAGACTTTGATTCGCATAAAAACAAATAAGATTTAAGTTGCGCTATTTTACACATTAATGGCGAAGCTCCTTAAACTTCACGTTAAGGTATATAAGGGTTTACAACAATACAAAAATAAGTGTGATAGATCTAAGTAGGGCAAGACTTTTTATGTTCTTTTAGAAAGCAAAGGGCTAGCTTTGCTTTTGCGTCAACAGGAAAAATACAAAGGCCAAGACAAAGAAAACTTGACCAGTTTGTTACTTGTGTTTAAACCTAGTGTAAGTATCTAATTTGTAGCTTTTTGGGCCATGAGGTTGGGTGTAACATGATTCATAGATGACTTCCTCGTAACATGCCTGCTAATTATTTATTTTTGTTTTCTTAGAGGCTTCATGTATCCCCTAGCTTGTGGTTTTCCTAAAAACACTAATAAGAAAAATATATAAATAAGAAGCTTGCAAAAAATGCTATCCTTCTAAATCTGACTGTAATTTATAATTATTGCCATTCTAGGACTTGAGCGGGAAAAACAAGTGACTCGAAGCACCAAATCTAAAAAAGGTACCATTGAAGCAAATGGTTTACTTACCTATAGCAACTTTCTTGCCTTGCTTAAAATTAGTCTTGCTGCGAAGCGCAAAAACCCGCACAGGCCCAGTACACTCTATTACTTATTAAGTTATTGAAGCCTCTTATATTTGAACTAAAGGTTATGGCTTATCCGAGTCACCGCGTAAAACATTTATATCGGGAGCATGGCTTAAACTCCTTAAATGGCTCATTTTTATTACCTTAGCATAAACAGATGGAAAACTCCTATTCCAAAAGTTGCATTCCTTTGAAGTTTGTTGTGTTTGTTCTTTTTTCCCTTATTCCCCCCCCCCCATCAGCACAGTTGTGCAGGATCTTTGAATGAAAACGAATTCCTTATCTATTTACGACTGCCCCTCAAAGAGGGCTTTAAAAGAAAGCAGGCCTTGTGCGCCAGGCTACACGCCCTAAACGCTAATTTTTTATTAGTATATCATTAAAAAATAGCCGTGCTTCGCATTCGCAGGCCCTGAGTGGTCTTGAGTATTTTATAGACGTTGACCCTCATGAAGCTGTAATTTGTACTTAAAAACAAGAAGAATACAGAACAGGGAGTGCATAAAGGAACCTAAAGAATCCTCATTCGTAACTTTGAAGAATTATCTGACCCAAACTCGTCCTCTCATATTATTTATATCATTCGAAATTGACAGGGATTCGAACCGATATCTATTATCGTAACCGATAGACCTTTCCAGTTAAGTTACTAATTCGTAGTAATCTCTATTTATGCTACAAGTGTAGGAGACTAGTTAGGATTCGAAAACTCTTAAAAGTTCATAGCTATCAGTTTTACAGGCTCAGCCCCTTCTTACCGTAAAGGAACGTACACTTTATAGAGAAAATATTAAATCAAGTTTAATGTTAAATAATCCCGTGCAACTTTCGCCTACCGTAACGTATTTCGGAACTTAACCACTAAATTTTAGACAGCTCGCCGCATACGAAGATTCCCATAATGTAGACAGCTTTGGTGCTGTTTTCCATAGATACCCATTATCTTCACAAAACTTACCATGTTTTTTTACTTAATTCTAAAGACGCAAACGCTTTATTCTAAGCTCCCTTTTCGCTGGGACGAGTGGTTTGGTACCAATTCGCGGGGTGCATTACACCTGTGAATGGTGATTCACAAATAATGTAATTTACTTTACTCATGTGAGTTGAATTCCTAGAATACATGCTTAACATTTTTCCTCAATTTTTTGAGATTTAGCTTTAAATTGTCCATTTTTGCATCGCTTGTTTGTATGGTTATCAAATTTATCCATCATGTGTTATTAATTATTTATTCGAGCACTGCGTTATAATAGCTCCTTTTTACAGATTTCATTCCAGGCTCTTTTTAATCATTTTCTAATTCTTTTAACCCCTCTAATGGAGATAAATACCATTACTTAACTATTTCAGCTGCTTTACCATCAATCTCAGTGATTTTGGAATTTTACACGCCTTACTACCTTATGATATTAAAAAGGTATAATTATATCTAAATATTAAGAGCATGTTTTACAAAAATACCAATTTTATCCATCACTTCACTAAATACCACCCCCGGAAAATAGGCATAGTTACACTCCATTGAAGGCTATCCTCTATTATTTTGGAGTTAGTTTTGGAACATTAAAATTCGTTACCCCAAATCCCTGATTTGGACCCGGCAGGAGTTTTACTAATCATTAACCATAAAACCAACCTTCACCCGATGTAAACCCCAGCAATTCAATTGTGAGGGCCCTGTGGTAGTGATATAGTCTCGACCAACTTAAGGGGTTAAGATACCTTCAATTAATATTCGGGGTAAGCTCTCTTTAATTCATAATCATAAACCTTTATAGAAGAAGCTTTAAGATTGATACATTTCATGCAATCCTCTCTATGTTAAAATGTGCTTTATTTCGTGATGTAACAAACGGCTCTATTCCTAAATGTAAAAAGGTAGGCGCATATTTTTTTACTAATTAACGGATAGTTTTAATCAAATGTGGTATAAGCTTAAAGTCGGATGTTTGTTTCATAGATGTTATCTTACATTATTGAAACTATCTTCACCATGCCTTACTATAGTACCCTTCCCTTTTTAAAAAATAATGTCCGAATACACTTTAAAGTATCTAAAATCCGATTCTTGGTAACTAATACCTAATCTACTTCCAAGCAATATGTGAACCTATCCTGGATTTTTTTCTCAAAAAAAGCAATAAAGATCCCTCTGCTCAAAAAACCCCTGTTGATAAACCTCACGCAGGGGGGCTGGGTTTGGTTAGTATTTCAACTAGTCTACTCGCGAATAGTTTGAATATAAATCTGTGACCTTTAAAAAAATTTACTAGGATATATTTTAGAAAAGGGCTTTGATTGAATACAATTCTTTTCGAACCCAATATAAGAGTACACCTTAATTAACTAAATATTATTAACTACCGTCGTACTCGTTGCTCTTTTACAATTTTCAAAGTTTGTGTATGCTTGCGGGACATTTAAAACTTCGTAACTGACCTTAGATCCGCGATAAACCTATTCTTCTTTTCGATCATTCATTCTGACTTTAGCATACCTGGAAGTTACTCACTTATCCAGCCACCTCAAATACCTTTCCGCTTATATGGGGTTTGGTAACAGAACTTTAAATGGTCCCCCGAAATTTTGTGATATAGTTTATCCCGCCGTACTTGAGAAGCCTTAGCTCAAAGAGCAGAATTTTGGTGGCCGTCTTATAAGCCCACAATATAAAAGCCATGATGACTTTGCTTCTGTGTGCCCCTTTTACTTTATCCATATATCCAGGGATCTAAGCCCTTACGTAGTAGCGAACTCTTTACTTCTAATAGAAATATTTTTTTTATTTAGCCACGCTTCCGAAAAATAAAACCCAGGGTATTTCGTTTAACTACATGTAAAAGCCTAGTTTCACAAAAACATTAACTGAAAACAGCGGTTGGCAAACTTCCTGTCGATATTATTATACAAATTTGGTAAGGTTTTTCGAGGATTATCGAATTAACAACATACTCATCTGTTTGTCAGAACGGTCTAGTGTTCAGTTCCTGCGATTCCACATTACTCCTGAAGGGGTGGAATGCTATTACACTTTCTTTTAATAGGTCCACAAGAATTTAATATTAATTTTGGTTACTGGCGAACCTAAAATTTTCTTAAATATAGCTTTCATCTAATCTAATGCGGGGCATTTCCATCATCTAATGCAAAGACTTCTTGGGTACTAATCACTGTTTGTTTCTCGCTGCCTTCTGTCCTCAACGATTCAGTTTTTTTCCCTAAGAGGGGGGCCCTTCGCCTTGACCGAGTCCCTTGTGGTTTATGAAAGAATTTAACTATCCTCCCCCTATCAGTACTTCCCCCTCTCATATAAAACCCTAGACAAATAACTACATTATATAAGCTATATTTTGACCCTCAGGGGTACCTTAAACCCAATTAATATATGAATAAGATAGTCTCCGTTATCGTAATTTACCGCGGACTGCTGGGCACCCGAATCTAGTTAAAAAGACACCATATACATCCTGTCATTTATTCAATATATAAACCAAATGCTTTTATTCAATTTTTTAATCTAATCCCTATAGATTCATCCTTTTAAGGACCCTGATCAAAATAGACTTGGCCACCGTTCTCCCGGTTGCCCATTAAGCCGGTTAAGCCGATTAGCCTAAAATTCCTCCACGTCCTGTTACTTAATTTCCATTGGGGTTTTTTTCAGACGCCACTGTGTCGAAATCTAACCTGTTCAAGATGCGACTACCGAAGTTGTTGGACTAAGTTAAGTCATCAACCTTTAACCTACTTACTTATCCAAGATATTTTATCCATCTCTTAACGCAGGATCGTACCCCTTTATTTCTTATGAGGATTTCTCGTTCTCTTAGGGCCGGCAAATTTCATATTTTTATACTCACCCTGTACACCACTTTGTTTAATTTATTACCTTTAGTATTGGTTAGTAACATAATGGTTAGAAATTCAAAAACCGTACCGGATTAGCTGTGTCAAGCACTCTGACAGCATTCAATTCAGAAGGGCCCATGCACCAATTCAACCATTTCATTTTTTTATGTAATTTCATTTTCCATAAAAAACTTTCTTTTATGAAATAAATGTTCATTACATCATATAATAGTTCTCAAGAAATTTTGTAAATAAGGAAGAGTGACAAATTAAAAGTTCGATTTTATAACAATACTTATACGTAGATTAGAAAATTCCATTGTGTTTCGCCTTGTACCACATACTAAGTCTTTACCTCATGGGCCTAACTATGAATAATATTAACTATTCATATAAGCGCCTCATAATTACGAAACTGGTTAAGCCTAGCTGCATAATAGGCAGCAACAACACTCAGGCAAGCAGCACCTATAAGCCAGCATGATGCATCCAGTCTAATTTCTACCACTATATTCTAAATTTTTAATATATTCCTTATAGGAAACAAAGTTTTTATTGTTTATATCAACTTTTCTTACTTTATATTTTTACTCACTACCTCAATATTATGAACTTTTAGGTTTAGCAACGCTTCGCTTCCGACGTATTTACTACGCTTAAAAAGAAAATAAGCATATTTCTAATGGTATCTTAGGTTTGGCTTAAATTAAGTTTAAGATGGTTTATAAAAAGTTAATTATGTTATTTTATTTACTTTTTTCTACTAAAGAATCTCTTGTTATTTTTTTAAAAAAAGTTACCTGTACCAATAACAGCTTTAAACATATCATTTAATTGTTAGACGTTTTTTAACCTAAAAAAATACCCATCCACAATTCTTCGCTGTTCACGCCAGAATTTACTGTTAAACTCATAACCGTAAAAAAGTGGTGTACCCTTGGTACTCAAATAGATGAAATTAATATTCTTCTTGCTATGTCAGTAAAAGTATGGTCAACCAAATTCTTTTTATCCAAATAATTTTGTATTGGTAATATTACGTTGGAATTCTCTCGCTTACTTTTTTCTCTCAACCATTTACCTAAATTTTAATTTTCGCAGTCCTTAGCTTTGTAAGTATCCCTTCAAGATTTAGTAATATTTATTTCACACTCACCCCTTATCAGGATTTTACCTCCGTTACCACCACACGCATTTAAAACGATAGGGGTTTGTAAGATGGACTGTATTGTTTTATTAAGTAAATCCCATCTATTTTCATATAATTATATTGTCATCCTGGTAGGGGTATTCACTATCTAAAGTGACAATAAAAACTCCAATCTTACACTTAATTCCCGCGAAATTTTCATCCCATAAAATTACAACTAAATTTTCCCTTTTTAACATTCCGCTTTAATAATTATTATCTAACCTAAATAAAAAGTTAATAATACTAAGTATTTAATACATTAATACTATAACATAAAATAGCAAGCCTAGTTAATTCACCCCGAAATTCTGTATAAGAGCTAGTATACTTAATAAATCTAAACTGAATTAAAACCAAATGTAAATTCAACCTTTTAAAATTTTACATAAACAATTTAGAGAATAAGCTTAAATTAAAATTTCATAAATTCTTGAGCTTATAATAACTAATTTATAATCCTACACCCAAAATCCTTATTAAACCCAATTAATAGTGTAGAAAAGAATAAATAAATAATCGATGATAAATTTGGAAGTATATTTTCATTATTTAGAAACCATAAGCTAATCCAAATATAATTACAGGAATTCTTTAATAAATTTCAAGAAAAACGCTGCGGGAAGTAAAACATAAAAATATTATATAAATTTTTACCAAATAAATTTTCGAGAACAATCATTTATAAAAAATTCAACATTTTCGAGAAAGTCTAATTAGCCATTAATCGACTCATCTTGTTATTCCAAAAATACCTCTAGACGAACTATTAAGAAGGTTAAATGATAATCCTTGTATTTAAGAAAGATAGTACAAGTGTATAAATTTTGTATAATTTTCTTTAAATTCAAAAGACAATAATGTGTAGTCCTAGACCCGTTTTTATGTGAAAATTGTTCCAAATACTACGGAAACTTAGCTTGGATTAAGGCGCATCATTTCTAAACCGCGAGAAAGTTACTTATAAAAGGTAATCTATCCAAACACTAAGCAATAAAAAAAATCATCTGAAGACATATATTTGCTAAACAAACCCTTTAAAATACTCGAGTAACCATGGTTCCTGCTAACTTGTTAGCTCCTATGCTAAAAACCAAGAGATTTACAACATCTTTGTCAAGATTAATGATGAATTCAAAATGTAATAATAAAAGGTTAAAAGACAAAAGGCCAAACCTGCGGTTAACTATAGTAAACGAAAAAAATTTTTTAAACCATGTTTTTGAAACCCTAAATTGTTTGTCCCCAATACTATTTTGTAAAAACTAAGAGCAAATGTGTCAAGCAAAATGAACCCTGTTAATGATGCCATAACTATCGTAAAGGCACCCAATTCCGATTAAAATTATTATTAAAGGTAAATAACAAAATAAAGTATATATGAAGGAGTAAAAAATTTGTCCAATTCTAAGCATTTTATGTTGAGATTCTAACTTTATATTGTGTATTGTTAGTATGTGATTCTTGACTATAAGGATCAATTGTACTTACTAATTTATGATAGTCTAGTTGCAACTTAGCTAAGATTTGTAAAAATATATGAAAACGCCCCGGCCGATTTATTAACTAATCCTATATTTGTTCAAAGATAAATTGTAGTTACCACTAAAACCCGTTCTAAAATTTTTAATATTATAATTTCTTGCTTCTATATTGTCTAAGGACTTATATTTCGTAAATAATGTAGAAAAAACATAAGTAGTATATATTAGCTTAACTCTAATATATAGATCATTAAATAATATTTACCTTATAGTGTTTAAATACTATAAAATGTTTAATATTTATTTATTATTTTATATAAACATACGGTGATAAGGAAATAAGCTGAACTTTATTCTTGGTAGTATAATTTTAATATATGTATAGAACAAACTTATTACGAGCAAAAGCAAGATACTATTTCATTTCATATAATAAAAAAGGTGGATTAATTTTGGCATTATTTAATAAAAAAATGGTCTATTATAAGTAACCTATATTTTTTAATTCTTGTAATGTAAACATAATTATAAAAGCAGAATTACATGCTTATATAAAACCCATTATTAGATTAGTTTAATAAGTTTGGGTTTTATGAAATAAGGTTTCATACTCCCTAGAAGAGGGCAGGTTTGAGCCTTATCCTGGCAATGTAACCCACCTTGACTTTATAGTTTACGCATGCAGTGGGGAAAGATAGCATTGGGGTGAAGACCAGAATAGTTTTAGGGAAGCCTTACGCAAAAAGCTCTAGAATTAGGGGATAGGAGTGCAGGTAAAAAATCAAGTAGTATGACAATTCCCTAAGGGAGGTGCAGTGTTAGTTATGTTAACACCAACCAACCAACAGCCAGAAAAAAAAAGAAAAAACCATACGTATGCCTTAATCGCAAAGCACTGAAACCAAAATTCAATGTGGTTTCGGAATTAACTAATCTTCTTACATTGAATAATTCTTGACTTTTGAGTTTGAAATAGCTAACTCATAAAGCAGGATCTCTGAATTTTTTTTAATTAACTTAAATAAATTAACATGGAAAATTTTGTCATGGGCTTGGCTAAGGCACCCTACCTAAAAACCATTAAAACCCTACCTCATTTTATTTATTCAGTTACTATGGTCAGTAGTCAACCATCTGGGTTGTGTGTGCAAATATAACATATTTTCTGAGGGGAGTAGGGGTCAGCACTTGTGATTCCAATAAATTGTGCGATCCCTATCAATTAGAGCTTCGCCGTCCGCACCAAGCTTACCTTACAGAATTCCACAAACTCTGATCTATAATTTATTTTCTTAATATAAGTGTCAAGTTAATTCTAACAATCGATTTATCTATTTTTAATCAATATCTATATGTATACAATTCATAATGAGTGTTGGGTAAAATAACTTTATACTAAGAGTATGTTCTCTAGTGGAAGTTTATAAACTACTAGGGCATAGGGTTAATGTAGAAAGGTTTGCGAACTTGAGGATCTGGGTTTAGTGGGGGTTGTGGTAGAGATGAAAAGAGGGATTTGCCTTGTTGCGTAAGGATTTAGGTAATTGTGAGTAGTAAAATGGTCAGGGATTAAATATATGGTAGAAGTGAATTGTACACCTG
>JACYFI010000237.1:0-18685 GCA_020975735.1 Ophiocordyceps xuefengensis
GTGGGTCCGGTATTGCAAAATCAAAACCAAGAGGGCTTTGGGAATTAAAAACAATAATTATAATGTATGAAAGCAGGTCTCCTCATAGAGCATTATTTTACTCGTAAGAAAACAAGCACCGGAAAAAAGAAACAAGCAGAAAAGCCTTTAAGTAATCCTTGAGTCTGGAACCGAAGGGTTAGGATAAACGATCTACCCAATAGTGAATAAAAAAAATTTCTTCCCTATTTGCTGTCTTTTACCGGGAATGCTCTACTTGAAATAAAAAATTTTTTCCTTTTAAATTTCATTGAGGATGATTTGAAGCAATGGTAATTATTAGATGGATTTATAAAGTTTCAAATTGAAGTCAGTTATAATCTAACTTACTATCAATATTTGTACTCAACATGATAAACCACATTACTCTTAAAAATTTTTTTCATTGGCCGTTTTTTGCTATTGCCCTGCAGGCTTAAACCTTAGCAAAATATGCCCGATGCGGACCCTTGACAATATTTTAAAGATATCGCGATTAGACGATCTACCTATAAAGGCAGATTTAAAACTAAGTTCTTGATTTTTTGGGCAATGGTACAATAATAAATAAAACATCATAAAAAGTTTTTGGAGTTCTATCATATGATTAATGAGTTGAAGCAATAGTCGTTCTAAAGAACCAAGAGATAAATATCTTTACCTTAAAAAGATATTCTTTAGTTGAATAACGCTTATTCAATCAAAATTTAATAGATCTAAAAGGAACATTTTTTATTACGACAACTGATACTAATCTATGCATAGATTTTAGACTGTAGAACTACCTAAAAGTAGATGTTTTACTCATATATTATAAGACTTAAGAGAGTCTTTAAAAATATAAGTTGAAATTTATTTGGCTGAAAATTAACAATAAAAGCCACAAAAACTAAAGGTAAAAAAGAGTTTTACCTTATTGTTATTTTGAGACTGAAAACCATCTCGTATGTAAATTTGGATAAAAATTTTATTTAGACTAGATACATTGTATATTGAATTATAAATATTGAGACTTAATGGGATGAAAAAGAATAATTGTAAAAAAAACTTTCGGTAGCTTGCGACTAGCCAGGAAAAAAAAAGAGAACTAAAAATTAGATTGGGGATAAAAGAATAGCCAATAATCGTAAAAGAACTTGTTTCAATTGAAGGCCTTATAATTTAATTTATAGCTTTAGGTATATCAAGTCGTAGGCCCTTATTTAGGGGTAATGTCTTGAAAGGAATGCTATAAGAAGTGTTAAATTTTAATATACTCCGCTATATGCAGTGGGAATTCTCTTCGTGCATGCCGCAAGGATATGGTATAAAACAAAATAGCGTAGTGAAGATTATATAGCCTTTTAAATTTTCTTAAAAGACCCTTGCGAAGAATGTAGTTATCAAGTAGTGAACTATATGTATAATAGAGGAACAATATGCAGTGAAACCCACAAGTAATGTTCTGTATACAGGGTACCCTAAGAGACTACACGCGAAGGCCCCTATATAGGGGTGGAAAACAGATCCGTTTGTAGGGGTAACTACTTAGTTTTACTTCGGGCAAGGATTCCCTTCAGTTTAAATAACATAAGTTTTTGGATTATTTTTAATCTGCTTAGTTTTAGCGCTATTAATTGTTTACTCCGCCTGTTATTCATAGTGGAGCAGGACGGTTGAAACTACTTTATCCCTCTCTGTTCACGATAAAAGTCATAGCGGACCAAGTGTGACCCTTGCTATATTTGCTTTACATCTTTTTAAGGTTAAGTAGATTTATTAAGAGGCGAATGATAAACGGTCAAACTAACTATAGCTAATTGAGAATACACGGGTATAAGACTACATAAATTAGCTTTATTTGGGATGATGCCTGTAGTTATACAGTTATTATTGTCTATATCATAGCGTAGTTTTTTGCGGTAAAAATACTGCCACGCTCTAAAATTGGGCCAAATTGCTGGCAAGAAATATTATGGGTATTTTTATTATATCTTTAATCATGGCAGGCAGAAGTTATAAAATTTGCATTTTTATTAAAAAATCTTTAGAGACCTCTTACGGCCTAAAATTTATATGTTATAACCTTTCGTTAAATCATAGTAGAATAGATTTATTTCTCTCTTTCGTTTTCTAAATGATAAGATAATAATGTGATTTAATAAATTTGCTTATCATACTTAGCAGTTTATGAGAAGGGAGATGGGTACCAATAATAGTTACCAAAACGAAGATCACCTAAGACAAATTATAATTTATCGCCATTCAATACAAATAGATAATTTTAATTTTAGAGACTACCTTAGCGTTCATGATCAAATCATACAATTAGGCCATGATTAATTTTCCAGAAAAAAAGGGATCTAATGCTTATGTTTATTATCGGATTAACGAAATCCTGAAGGTTGTATTCCTTGTAACTAATGTTATAATGGTTACTTAAAAATCCCCAAAAAATTTAAGCTTTACATGGATTAATTGATTGAATTAAACCTCAAAACTTGATTTAAGATATACGAAAAAAAAAGCTAAGAAGTAGTAATCTAAATTCCAAAATATTTGATTTAGGGGGGTTTATAGTGCGACGGGCAAAATTTTTTCAGTAGGTAACTACTTGCTAGTTAAATATCCTTAAATAGAATGTAAATTTTGGTATTGGGTCTCAAGAGCCAAAACCGTCATATATATAAGATATTCTGAGTATTTCGAGTTATCGCGGGATTTTTTTTATTATCCACAGTAAAAATAATTCTGAATGAAACTTAAACCCCAAGAACCTGGAATACAGAGTTAGAACTATATTTAAATGGAAGACATAATATTTAAATTGATATATTGAGAAAAAAAATACCCTTAATTTTCAAGTAAATATTTAATTATAAAATGAAGAAAAGGTGTTGTCCTATATTTTTTAACTTAAAAAAAATAACGCAAAACCTGAACTATTAAAACTATAAGTTGAAAATAACAATCTCAGATGAATAATAATAGAACAGACATTTATTTTGAGATCTTTAAAGAATTTTTATAACGTTATATAAATCAAAATATAGTCTAACAATATGGTAAATTAATTAGTTTCTAACTTAAAACTCTTTGTTTAAAAGGTTTATTAACCAATGAGACCTGGTCTAAGTAGATCAAAAATATGAATTTTTGGGGTATTTAAAATGATATTAAAATGAAATTCAATACTTTCATTGTTTGAAGTAGGCTGGTGGTGGTGATCCCAACTATCTATTGCCACATCTTTTCTTAGGATATTTTATCGTAAAATACATAAAAGTCTCTACATACTTTTTGTGTTTTGTTTCTCAGCAGCCAACCCCATCCCTAAAGTAACAAAAAATTAGCTGACTGATTATGTTGAAACCAAAATGCATTTCCACATTGGATCTTAGGCCTTAGCAGTAGGCTGAAGCCTCCAAAAATCTTAAAGTTTCAAGATAATACAGTTTGTAAAAGTATATTTTTTTTATAACTGTATATGTTTTTAGGTTAAACTATTTTATTTAGCCTTTAGTTTAGTTTTTGTTTTCAGGCTTATAGTTCTTTGAAATAGAAAGCGGCTTAAAGGATGCACCGCTAGTTTGTGTGTGGGTGCGAGCGTGCCTTGCGCAAGGAAAAAAAAAGAGCTACAGCTATTCCACCCCAAAAAAATATTCTATATTTTTATTCGTTAGGGTTAATTCCATTTTTTTATTTTTTATAGTTTGTAATTACAATACTGTCTATTGCTAGACTGAAGAAATGCTAAAAAATTAGGGAGGTTGTGTTTTAATAATTAAGGTGTTGAATCATTACAATCCTAATATCGAATTCCCCGACTCTTAGTTTTCAAATACTAACTAATATTAGTTTACTGGGAACTTTAGGAGTAAGGGTATTAAATAGGTCCAACATACTAAATTGTTAAAAACATTCCGTTATCTCCTTTAGCTAGAGCTAGGTTTGGGCAGCAGGAGGCTTAGCGGAGGATTTACAGGTACCAGCGTTTAAACTATCCAATAGTCCTGCTATAGAAAAAAAGATTAATAATTCCCCCAGTATCCCTATGTCTAATTAGTGATCTGAAATAATTCCAATACTAATGATTGGAAATATTGAGACCTTGTTAGTGCCCTTTCAATCCCCAACCTTTCAGCAGTTCATCGATACAGTGAATAAGTTTTTATTAGAAGCTAGTTACGGATTAACATAATCTGTATATATTAATAAATTTGACTTATTTAAGTTTAGGTTTAGCAAAGTATGATTCTGAAAAAATGGATTAAAAATTAACATAATTAAAAATATATTTGCGGACTGTGTTCGTTCTTATAATAACTTAAATCTATACTTATACCTTTAGTTAAACCAATAATTTTTTTTTTTGTATGTAGGTTTTTAATTTTTTTGATTCTAAGCCTTAAGTTATTATCAAGGTTTATAATGAGAATATTTTCTACATCAATATTGCATATTTTAGTTGAAAATTTGTATTAGAATCAAATCTAATAAATTCTTAATATTTAACTAATAGGCAGGCTGGCATTTTTACTATTTCCGTTCACTGCAGCTAATAAATCCCTTTAAAAACAAAAATTCATGAATAAATAGGGAAAGGTCTATTATTTAAATTAGATAACGATTAAAATAGCGGCAAAATAAGGTCAAGGTTTAGTGCCAAAGCATTACTAATATTTTAGAGGCAAGATGAAAAAATTATTAATAAGACCTTAAACTAAAGAAAGTATGAGGGCATGCGCCTATTTTGTTCTGGTTGTGTGATACGGGAGGTGCCTTACAAGAAAAAAAATTAATAGCTTAAAGCCTAATAGAACCTTAGATTATAGTTAATAAGTTTAAATACTATAACTTTGTAACTCTTAAAAAGGAAAAAGTCTAGTACAAATGGTTAGCAACCTGGGGTGTATAACGGTCAACAGTAATTTATCGTTTAAAGACCGTCTGGTTGTTTAAGGTAATCGCCTAAGACGGCTTCGACCGTGGGTGGCTGGGAAAATGACTGCTCAATTGTACAGTCAATACTTCATTTATTTAATGCTGAGCGTGTCTCTATTTGTAAAGGCGATTCATTAACACCACATATGATAAACAATAAAGATTAAAATTAGAAGTATGTGGATTCTTGGTCATCCGGGTATTAGACTTTAATTATATACCAGGTTTCGGTATAATTAGCTACAACAATATCAGCTTCAAGCTCTAGTAAACCTATATTTTGGTTACATAGGTATGGTTTACGCGTATGATGTTCTATTAGTTGAGTATTAGGATTTATCGTTTGTGGGTGCACCACATGTATACCCACTATAGGGACTGGACGTGGATAAAAACTCAAGGTGTTCACGGTAAAATTCTTTGCTAAGTGCTGGAAACCTTCTGTATTAAAGTAGTCCACTCGTGTTTTACGTTTAGGAACAATTCACTTATTTTCAGAAATCATGGCAAGACACCTTGCTATTCGTGAAGAAATCGAAGGTCCTAGGGGCAATAACCAAAATACTATTGATTCAAATATACTAATTTACCTTTGAAATTTCCTGATCATTTATCTAAATTGATTAGGAACCAATCTACAGATAAGGATTGTGGTTATTTCCTAGCAGATTAATAGAAGTAAAAGGTTGATTTGGTTTACAAAGTAAATCTCCATATGGTTTTTTCAAACAATCTGGGGAAAATACAATTAAGCCACTTATATTACGAAAAACAAATTAAGGTACGCGGTCTATAGATAAATGAAAACAATAAAAAATGGAGTTAAAATACTATTTGTACGAAAAAACAAGCTTTGTTTCTTATATTATCTTGATAAATGGTAATTTTGACATTGAATCTAGGTATAATCAAACTGATTCGCTTAATTACAGTAAATATTTGAATGATAGGAATTTTTACACCTTTAACAAGATTATTCGGAGATGTAAAATTTTTGTGATGCTAGCTGGGTTAGTTCAGGCTATGGTTGTTTCTATATTAATGTTGGTTAAAAGCCCCAGAAGTTGGGAATAGGGGGATAGCGTCAGAGTTTAGAGTATTTTTAAAAACAAAAGGAAATAAATTACCTATAAACTTATACATTTGCATTTAAAAAAACGGGGTGATATTACCAAATAGCTCAGGTACATGTGGTCTTATAAAAGCCTCCGGATCTTTAAATCCACACAGGCTTCGGTTTTAATTAAGTTACCTTCAGAAAGATATCTGGTTTTGGTGAAAAATGTAAAATTTATTAAAGATTAGAAAAAGTATATTGAAAACGATTAGGAAGGTAACGATTTACAAAAGGTAAAGGTAGAAAAAAATATAGTGATTTGCTAAACTAAAGGATATTTCAGAAGGGACAAGTGCGCAAGCGAATTAATAGACAGATATGAAAAAAATTAAGTATACTTTTCTTGATTGCTGCAGCTACTGTTCCCTGATTTTGTTTCTGCTTTATTTAGCGGAGTAAAACATACACACACGGGGACAAAAAATAAGAAGCCTAGCAGCGTGTAACCTCCCAACTCGATTCTTCTGTGCACAGCATATAAAATGATGTGCATGCCTCCGCTCTTAGTTTTTCATTTTCCAATAACAGGGGGTAAAAGCTTATTCTTGAAGAGATTCACGGACAATAAGCTACGATTAGCTAAGTAGGGGGATTCTTTAATTGTGTTTTTATAGTGCAGCTACGTTAGCGGACTAAAAAAAAAAATAACAAGGCACTGCAACACCAATCGACTAAAACAATAATAAAACACAGGAAAAAACATAGAAGCAAAGCAAAGCATCTAAAATAATAGCCTTCTTTTACCTTTATAAGGTATTTACGATCCCTTGCATTTATCACCCTAGCTCTTATCCTGAGGCTAATCAATCAATATTTTTAGGGTCTAGGTTCCAGGAATCAAGAGCTTTGCCTAAAACCGTAGGCGAGTCCATGTTTCACCTTTTAGGGGTACAGAAGATAGAAGAGGATTAGGTTAGCCACAGGAATAGGAAGCATTTATTTAGCATAAGAGGCACATTGGTTTTCCAAAACATTTTAATATGTAAAATAGTTATGGGTCATGTGTTTCAGATACAGTACCCTGGATGGTTAGGTAGGCTACCTATTTATTACTTATGATACTGGCCTTGCGGACTAACGAGCTTATTCTTAACAGCTGCAACATTGAAATTTTTTTGGAGTTCCCTACAAGGTATAAAAATTTTTTTTGGTTAGCTACAGATCGCTACGGGTGGGTCTAATTAACAAAGACACCTTCAATGTATTTTTCAATTTAGGTTTCGACTTTATGTTTACAATCCGAAGGTTAATATAATCCATTAGCTCTCCCTTTAATAAGATTTACTAGATGCTGGAAAAATTCTAACAAATGCATTACTAGAATTATCTTAACGATAAAAGTGACAATATGGTTAATTTTTGCAAACAAATCAGCCAGGGAAACCCACAGATGAATTTCTTCAGTAGGATCCTTACGAGACACTACCGTAGATCCATGAAAAAGTATAATACTTATCCCTAGTATTGAACGATATTGTCCATTTGAAAATAAAAAATAGTTAATATAATTAACAGTTTACAAAAATTAAATAACAAGTCTAACCCTGGAACGGAACCACAAAAGAGAGCTTGCGGCCTAAATCAGTTTACAAACCCTATAAATATTATAGTTAATTTTGGAAAGAAGACCCTTTAATACTCTATAATCAGAAAAAGATAAATAGTGTATTAGTGTTTTAATTTATACTATAAAAAAAACACGGTAATACAACAAGAAGCCTCTATAACCCTCGCTTAGATAGATGGAAAAAACTACTTAATACTTCCTTCTTAAATAGTTAGACCAAAACTCTATAATGGGCCTATAAATAATGTAGCTTTACTTAATAGGAATAAAGATATTTTCCAGCTTTGATATATCAGTTACAAATGAGATTATTAAAAATCTTAAACTGATAGAAGAACTTTGACTAAAAATAAACAGGAAAATGTAGTTCCTTACTATAATGTTATGGAAAAGCAAAGGTTATTTTCTCGCTGTTATTGTAAACATACAAAGGAAAGAACTCAAAACAACTTTATCTCTTTTAAGGTAAAAAAAATACACTCTTACAAACTAAAGGTCTAAAATAGTTAGGACGTTTAAACAGGAGAGAAAATAATCCTTTTTTATCTTTGCATAAAACATTTCTTTGAGAGTAAGAGAAGAATGAAGAAAGCGTAGTTTGCATATTCGAGTGATATGTATATAATTCTTATAGATTGAGTTTTAGTAACTATTTTCCCAACTTTTAACTAACTCTATCCCAAATTAACTTAAATCTAATCACGCCTACATTGAGTGAGATGTGGATTAAAAAAATAAATTTATTAGAGGTGTATGGTACTTGGCATATCCCGATAAATATGAAAGATTACCCTATATAAGAAGCTGAAATCTAATAATTGTTAAAAATTGATGGATAAACATAAAAAAAACATACCCTTTATAAAAAGCATATTGGTTTACGATGCGTATAAACTTTAAAAGGAAGGTACATGAGTAACAGTCAGCAGGTTAAAATACTTAAACTTAAAATAACATCTTATAAAAAAAGTCATTCAACAAAGAAATATACAAAAAATTATTTAATTGAGCTAAGAAAGAAATAAGGATTAATTTATATTTATTCGTAGGTGGAGTGTGATAGCTGATGCTTCACTAGATATAGCATTTCACGACTAACCAGTTTTCGAATTTTTAGGATTAAGTATACCAATATTTGTTATGATCAACGGGACCGATAAGCCAAATTCAGGTCTTATGTTTTAATAAATTACAGGGTTATAAATGATTTAGCTGAATAACAATAACTATAAACAATATTTATAAAAATGTTTTGAGTAGGGCAAGGACGGTGTACGGTAGTATTAATTCAAAGTAAACCATTATACGTAAACAGTTCCTTATACAATACAGACTCAGTTACTAGAATTTAACTAACTTTAAATCTAATTTATATTATGTGGTTGAGACTGCTAAAAGTAGTATGGTGGAACAGTTTAAGAATGCTGAAATAAAGGCTGATGTTTGTTGAGGTTGTAAATAAAAAGGAAGAAAATTATGTGAACAAATAAAAAATTTGATACTTTATCCGTCCTTTTTAACTAAAAAAATCTGTCACACTTGCAATTCAAACATGTTTGAACTAAAACTTCATAGAATAATACGTATCCACAAAAAGTACTAAATTAAAGGAGCAATTATGCTAATATAAGATCCTATTTTTTTGAAGGCACCTACCTTTATTTTAAAGGTTTTGATTATCCTGGTTTTTATAGAAGCGGGGGTTTGTTTTTTCCTAGTGTCGTTCATGATAGGAATAGCAAGTATCTTTCTCTCATTAGGACAAGATACGACGTTTAGTTAATAGATATTGTTTAAAACCAGTTTTTCGGAAGGGTACAAAAAAGTTCGGTACCCCTTAAAGGATAACTTCTTTTTAATATCAGAAAGTATTCACAAAAGAGGCATTTATGCTAAAATTGTGGGCACATTGTACATCTCATCACTTTTTGGTCTCGGGAGAAAAAGTTCGAGTCTTTAGAAAATTCAAAAAATTCTTTTTATTAACGTCGTGTGGGTCAGGTCAACCGTGAAAAATTTTCCAAACGTTTTTCGGTAAAATCTATTATAATTATTTTTGCTAACGGTGAAGCCCTCTGAGTAGTATTTCTTAATGCGGAAAAGGATTAAGGTAGTGATTAAAACGTAACCCCTACACCCATAAGGTAATCACCGTGGAAACCAAAGTAACTAAATTTCACCAATTATTAATCCGAAAGTAGATCGTGGAGACTATCGTTTGGAACAGATGAAAGTTTATTAAAGTTATATTCACTAGGATAATTAATAGTGCGATCCCAACCTTGCGATAGCAGTGTAGTATGTTAAAATATTTTGAGCAATTAATGACTCTACACGTAGCGTTGCGTCAAAAATGGGCCGGGGTAATTGTTTCATTACTTCTGGCAAATTGATATATGTGGATAACTATATATCATGTTAATTTATTTACTATTTTTATATAAACTTATTACGTATTTACACTTCTAAGTGGAAGCTTTAATCTCTCTATTAACAAATAGGTGAAAATAATAATTATACTTAATCTAAACTAAACAAAGCTTAGTATTAATATGAATTCAGCAGAACAAACTTAAAGGATTCTCCGAGGACTTTACTCACATTCATTTAATTCGCTTTCTTACATATTTTTTCTTGCATTTTATTTTTATTATATATAAATTAAAATCTACAACTACTGACCAGGCGTAAGGCTTGACATACAAAAGAAAATAAGTCGCCGCTGAACCAACGCGCACAAAAAGGGGTATTTTTAATACTAAATACTTAAAAAACAACTTACTAATTTCTAATCCCTGATTTCAGCGTGGATAATAATGAAAGCGAAATTTTGATTTTAGGAAATCTTCTTCTAAAAAATTAGTATTAAAAGCTATTCGAATAAGAGTTGCAACATAGAATAAAGAATTTAACACGTAAATCAAAATCGCCTTTACAATGGGTAAAAAATCAATCATAAAAGAAATAATTATTTTATTTCTTACATAGTATACTATGCCTACTTGAAAAATAAGTTATGATTATTTAGTTCATAAATTAACTTGGTATAATTAGAATTAAGGTGGTGAAGGGTTTTAGAGAGAGTTGTTATTATATAACAAGAATTTTATTAACCGATTATAATATTGAAGTTCATGATTATCGTTATTTTCAAAAGGATTAATTGAGCAAAAGGTTATCTTTAGTTTTTAATTTTCAGTTTGTAATGAAATGAATGTAATCACAAGCTTAAGGCATAAAATAATTTACTTTAAAATATCCTTTAATGATTTTAATACCCTTAATTGTAAAACCCATTTTACACAAAATCAAGTAAAATCCAAAATTATAGACTTTAAATTTCAATTCAGTTTAAAGCCATGACAATGTTTGGTATAAGTTATTTTTTATGGTAAATAGATTATTACTCCTGATGTATAAGCTTCAAGAGTTGTTTAAATAAGAAAAGAATTGTTTAAGCTATCCGTGATTATAAAGAAATCAATTTTGATACTATTGAATAATAAAATTTATTTCGGATTTTTTTGTTAAAAATGAAAATTCCATACAGAGAAATCCTTTTATGAACTAGAGCTTCTTGTATCCAAAATTTGCTGGTGTTGCATCTACTGACTCTTAAATAGAGAGATAGGATCCAATAAAGGGGCATTTGACATTCATATTAATCGAAATATCAGGGTAAATATATATTTTATTGAGCGTGCTATTCTTCTTTTTTTAAAATATGCTAAAGGCCCATTTTATCTTGCTTTCGGCATTGCAAACTTGCCACTTAATAATATAATTTACTCCTATATCTAAGGTGAATAAAATTATTGCTGCTTAAATTTTTCTTGTCAGGCCCAAGCTCTTGCTGAATCTCTGGACAAGCAATGGAAAAAATATGTATAACAAAGTAAAGGGAATTATTTACCGGCTTTCCGCACTGCTGTGACATCAGTAGAACACAAAGGAATTTTAAGATTTATAATTTATGATGGCGGCGGCGATTGTTCATAATCGTCGGAAGTCACCCTTTAGTGAAGCACCCCTGCGCATCGGCCTACGCAAGGAAATCAGTAATAATAATTACAAAATAATATTCTTTAAGTTTGTTAATATAGGTCGTATTTTTATATTAAAACGCTAGTTATTGTAGGTGAAACTTATTATTTATTTCTATATCAATTTTTTTATACCGCTATTTCAATGTTCTTGATTATAATATATAAACTCCATGATTTTAATTAAAGATCTAATCGTGTATTCAAGAAAAAATCAACTTTAAATTATAATATTTCCCTTTAATATTTATCATTGGCTATGTTTTTATATATTTTAACACTATAAATGGCGTAAACTTCTTTTTTTTTTTATCCTAAGGAATTAATTTAATTGTCATTATTAGTTGAGGAGTATGAATAGGTAAATCAAAAGGTTTAAAAATATGAATTAATTATTAAAAAGGGTTTTCAAATTTAATAAACCCCCTAAAAACCTAAAAATATAAGATAACCTATTTTACTCAAGACTCAAAGAGTATAAAAAGAAGCTGGCCAAGGATGGAAACAAAAAAAAATTACTCAAGTTTACAACTGATATAATCAAAAGTTACCTTAAGGATTTTAAAATATTGATTGTTCTGAGCCCCTTACGGCCACACCAAATCTATTAGCCCTTAGTAGAAAATGGAATTAACACTATAATAATTATAGAAAAGGAGACCAAGGATTTTCCGTTTAAAAGATTCCAATAAGATCAAAAGGTAAAGTTGAAGATAAGTTACAGAAATCAGGGAAAAAAAAATTTAAACAGAGAGCTAAAAAATAAATAAAAAAAAGGTAAAGAAAAAATTTTTTTCTCCTGGATGGAATCTAAGTTATCTATGAAAAAAGATTTATGATAGAAGTAATAGAAGCTAATTTTTAATCTTAGATCCATGAAAGATACTCAAAAAAACAAGCCTTAAGCTCTAAAAAATAGTATGTTATCGGATATATCATGCGGCATACGGATCAGGGAAACGCGTGTGGATAGAAAAAAATTAAGGGAGCTACTTTCGTGCTATGCAGCCAATAAAAAATATATTTTCTTTTAAAAGAGCTACACCCTATACAGTGGTAACCTCTATAGTCTTTAAAAGTTTTATGGTAAATACTTATTAGATAAGCGGTCAGTGTAACGGGCGGCCTAATCTGTTGAGTCAAAAGGGGTGATACTTATTTCAGACAAATTAGTCTAGTATTGGTGGTTATCTCCTAAGCTTCGCAGGCTACTATTTTAAAGTATTTTGACGGAGAAGCAATTAGAAAAATAGTTGAAAAAAAGGGCACCGGGACGCCTGGTAAGGGTTACCCGAAGAAGGGTCCATATTCCTGGGTTAAAAAGATAAGCTGGTTGCTAATATTTTATTCTTAGATGATACTTAACTATATTTTTTCTATCCTTTTAAAGGGTCATAACAAATCCTAAAGATTCATACTTCAAAAAAAGAGATGGTTTGACGTATGTCTTTGTAGAGGGGTTAAGTCTAATTACTTGTATGAAACTCAATAGCTATATATCAAGTTTAATAATAACTTAATTGCTGGGCTGGTATGGTAGGTGTAACTAATATCAATATCATGCATGAATAGAAATGTAGATGTAATCTTAGAGAAACACTAAATATATAACCCTGAAATAATAAATTAAATTCCAAATCGTAGAAAAAAGCAGAAAAAAGTATTAAAATAACCAAGCGATACAATATTTACGTTTGGTGGCTTGTTCCTCTTACTTAGAAACATACCCAGGGGAGGTAATACAGAAAATTTGTGTAGAAGGAATATACGAAATGCCTGCAGCCATATCCCTCTCCTTACACCTCCTTCTAAGGGGTGCTTTATGTTTGACCTACCAGCATGGAAGGCGGCCAATTCAAAAAGATTAAATTTATTGCTACACATAAAGTCTTTACAACGGTACATTAAATATACGTTTCCAATTGCCTCTTACGTTTTTAAAGTTATGGGACGCCGTGAATTGCTGATGTTTCGACGGGGTAGGAGATTTCTTGAATTCGCTTAAAAATAGATTTGGTCCTGAAATTATGATCTTTTATTTACTAAGAACATTTTTGAGTTTTATTTATAGGTGTTAAGTCCTTACAAATTTTTCCCTTCAACATTTATTAGGCCCCAGAAGGCTTTTTTTTTTCATAGTGTATAAAAATTTTAACACACACGTATATGCTAGAAACCCTATTTCTAAATTGGCTAGTAATAATAGACCCAACTTAGCCGGAAACCTCAATAATATGGGGCCACAATACTCATGATTTTCTTAAGTAGGAATTCCTACAGAGAACTATACCTGGTTTTGTAAACTTAAAATGTTAGAAAGAAATAGTCCTAAAACACATAGTGATTGTTATCATCTTGTTATTTTATTCAACCTGTATCATTTAGGCTTTATAAATACAAGAAATGAGTTTAGTGAGTGGCTTTTCTTAAAGAGTGGGATACTTGCGTCACGAAAAAATATTCTAACCAAATATCCCTAGCCTGCACCCATTCTACCTGCAAAAACTAAATAACTATTGTGACTCGGGACAAGATCCCAATATGATGACGAATGTTTTTTTGAGCTTTATTTTTCTATGGACCCTTTATGGCAAGCTGAAAGAAATATGCAAAAAAAACAGTAAATAATAGTAATTATAAGGACTGTTAGAACTTAAACAACACAATTCTAAATTATGTCAGTTACCAAATTGGCTTAGGTTATTTCTGAAATACCATCCTCTATTTACACTCTTTCATAGAGAAACTATTCTTGAGCGAGAATCTCATATACAAAATAAGGGGGTTTTAAATCTTTATAATTAATAGCGTTAAACGGTAATTAGGTACTTAACGGTATTGAAAGTTTTAGGCTCAATAAGCCACTTAATACTTTCCTACTATTGTTACCGAATAAATAAGTTATATATTATCATTCTATTTTTGCAGAGTTATGGAGGCCGGAAAACCTCATCATTTTTCTTTTGACCAGCAAGCTCATATGATTCTTTTAATATGGGTTTATGTAGCAAAAGGGTACCACATATTAAAGCAAGATATTATCCTTGTATAAATTAATAACATATCTTTATTTATTAATAACCCAGTGTAAATTTAAAACCCTGCGGCACGGATCCTAGGTATGGGATTTAAAGACTGAAAAGGGAGTCTAAAAAGACTTATTCTTAAATTCCGTAAAGTAAAGCCTTTTTCTGTAAAATACAAGAAGAAGACTACATACTTTTATTTTCCTGATTACATTATTCATGAAATAAGCTTGCGGCCATGAAGCACCGAATAAAAAAATTTTTTCGCACAAAGGTCCTTGCTAATTTGAGAAAAAAAATCTAAAGAAATAGGCCGTTTCATATCCCATTTTTAATATGGAAAATCTAAGAATTTATTGCACATATGAAAATAGATTAGAAAACGGTTTTGTAATAATCTATGTACAGTAAAAAACTAAGTATGAATAAATCTTGAGCTAAATAACAGAAAAAGGGGTTTAGTGTTTACAAATAGTTCATAGCAGTTTTCATAAAGAAGGTGCCTAAGGAGTGTAGCATTCTATTGTCAAAAAGTATTATACATTTAACGCTATAACACTTAAAAATATATAGATTACCAGAAAACCTTATCAATAAAAGATAAATTTACTATTAATTCCTAAATTGGAAAGAGACAAAGGGTTATCTACCTTTTCGAATATCTCTGCAGTGAACCATGAACAGATCGGGTAATTTAGAAATAAGATATTAAAATCTACAAATGTATGCCTAAGGGAAAGAAATAGGAGACTTCCTCACTCCATTTCAGGAGAAAGTATTAATTTACGTAGTTAGCGGCTTCTATTTGGTTAGTGTGTGGCCGCTTGCATTATCTTTACATTTGTTTTCCAAACAATTATAGAATGTTAAAGTTAAGGCTAAAAGTAGAAATTCCTTGGATTAAACCAGGGTTTCTTTACGATATACTCAAGCCTAGACATCAAACAGATTTAACAGTAGTTTTAGAATGAGGATTAAACCAAGCCTCCAACCTTAACCTCAGCATTTTTAAGTTTATGCTTATACAAGTAAATAAATAATAGACTTAGTTGTATGTCGTTCCTTGTCCTATAAAAAAAAAGAAAATACCAGTAGAGACTTTCTACTTTAAAGATGATTGATAAAATCCTGGCTCTGATATGAATACAGGTTGATCATATTGCTTGTTCAGAAAAAAAGAATTTTTAGTTCTCAATTCAAGCCTTCAATTGCAAAAGTTATAATATTCAATATTAAACGATCTTAATTCGACCTCTGAGATAAGGCTTACGCCCCATTGGTCAGTGTAGCAAAGCTAGGAATACTGCTTGTGCTATAGCGCTAGCTTCGTATTACTCCCCTAGGTATTTGTATTGCGAAGCAAGGGCTTGCGCTACTAATAATAACATTAGTCATTAATTTTTTTAATATATTATTGGGCTATTTTTTGGCGGGGCTGCTGCCATACCCTATTCAACAGAAGTATTGTCAACCGCCCCTAATTCATCTAAAGTTTATATGTCCCACCTAGTATAATTATAGGCCCACACACCATGTACTTTTTATCGTTTGTTAGTGCTACCTTATGTATGAAATAGTAATGCACAGAGCTAATATTTTTTTTTTTGATGGAGCCCCTCACAAGAAGTGCGCCGTCCCTATATGTATTTTAAATTCAGCGATGTATCATTAACTTTATAGAAAAAAATTTACTCGCCTCGCACCAACAAAAATGGGAATATTTACGGCTTACAACTATTTATTCAATTATTGAAAATTTTAGTGTAATGTTGCACAGCGTTACGGTAGTAGGCTATATTTACTGTAGCTGAAAGAAAGACTATGGCTTAGGAGCAAAGAAGATTTAGGTCCTATGCTGTAGGTCAAATAATGGACTTTTTTTAATTTATTTTATCATAGTTAGTGATAATAAAGCTATTTTAAAGGCTTTATATAAAATAGTCCCCCTTTGGCGCAAAGCTATCCCTTATTTAAAGTACCATGTAATAAATGTATGTAAAGTTTTTTTAATTGTTAAAACTACTCTTAGACTCATTTTCAAGGGGTTTAAGGGGCGCGGGGATGTAAAAATGGTATATATATAATGTTTAACTTAAAAAAATAATCCATAATATTTTTTGTGCGATGTCAGACAGCAAGACAAAAGGTTTGAGCTAATAAATTCCTATCAGGCCCTTCGGTTACAGAGACCTCGGAGAATTTAAAAAGGCCTCTTAATGACTCATCTTTCGAAAACGATAGCATTTTCGATGCGTTTAGATTTTTTTTACAAAAAAAAAAGTACAAAACTATTCCGGTTTGGAGATAATTCGAAAATTTTCTGTGTTAGATAATAAATTAGCAATTCTAGAATATGCTGGAAAGGACAAAGGATACAAATGTTTAACGCGGCTTGCAGGCAAAAAATACTATAACCCCTTTTATTCAATACTAATATATTAAAAGTAATCTAAACTACGGATTTAAAAATTTTATGAATTATCTATATGTAAAACTTAAACTCAGACAATCTAGAATCAAAACTTTGTTACGTCCTCTCAGGTATTAATATTTATCCTCCCAAATATTGTTCTATAGGACAACTAAGTACCTGGTTGGTATTGACAGCAGTAGAATTAATAGTTATCCTAATTGCTTAGGTGTGTAGGCTAGCGAACTTTAAAGCTTTTTAAATATAACATAGAGTTGCGGAACCTCCTCTATAAAAACTTACTTATGTTTTTAACTAATAGGATAGAAATCCTTGATGAAACTTTAAACAAAACCTAGTTAAAGCGATGCGAGGGGTTAGAATGTAGATCGTACTATAGCTAAAAGGTATAGAATATATAAATAATAAAGATATGTACTATAGTTAATATACTATACAAATCTCATAAGGTACATGGCTATGATTCGCTTAAATAAACACAGAATTAAATAACTAACACTAGGATAATGGATATTTAATGAGGTATTAAGGGGAATTTATTAATATTTAGTGATGAATTCTTAGAACTTAGAAATAAAAATTACAAGGAAATATATCCATTAGAAAATTTAATAATTGTGGAGTATGAAATTTATAATGTCTTCAACTTAGTTACCCTTAACAGATTCCATTAACTAGTAACAAGACCAAAAGGTTTCTTAACTAATTTTTCCATGTAGAATTTACCGTCTAATATTAAATAGACTTGTGAATATTGAGGCTAGCTCATATAAAAAGGGTGGGGAAAATAGTATTAAATATTTTAGGCCAATGAATTAACCAAACGGAGCTTGCGCTGCGCTAAAGAAAAACGGAAAATTATTTAATAATGCCCGGCGAAGCAACAACAGTTAATTATATTGTTATTATAAAAAAAAACTTAATAATAATATTAATATTAATAAACTATAATAAACCCCTTATTGATGCTTTATTATAAAAGCTTCTAAAGAATTATAAATAAAGTTACATAAACATTATTAAATAATTTAGGAGGACGCATTTTACCCTATAAAGGAAAGATATGAAAGGATTAGAATTTTTTTCAGCACGCACATAAACAAAGTTTTGAGTAAGTGTAGAGTCTTATGGCCTTAGCAGAGGTGAAAACCTTTTGTGCTAAACACTCACATAATTGGGGAGACCCACCTTAAAGCTAATTTTAACAAATGTTTCAAGGTAAAACTATACATTGTCTCAGTATGACTTTCGATGTTAAAGGTAAAGAATCAAAACGATTGCACGCAAGGAAATAGGCATCCCAGCGAGAGTGCCTAGTTAAGGTATCAGTTCTATCGACTAAATGTGCAAGGGTGTTAAAGGACCGTAGCCCTTCGCTTAGCCATCTCTTGTTTTATATAAGGCTTAGAGATATATCAGACCCCCCTACTTGAAAAAGTACGGGGTATAAATTTTATACCGGTTAATCAATGGATAGTTGGTAAGTAATATTACAAACTATTTAGGAGAGGAAAAGTTCCATAGAACTTTTCCTGGTGTTATGTCGGCGAGGTAAGTAGC
>JACYFI010000238.1:0-12729 GCA_020975735.1 Ophiocordyceps xuefengensis
ATGGCGAAGATTTTAGGGTATATTTGCTGTTCAAGTTAATTCTTTTTTAGCATTAAACTTTATATTGTTTAATTTAAAGTTATTAATAATTTGTGTTGCTCCCTGTGTATGAAACAAGGAAAAATGTTTTCCTCTTATAGGTATTTTATATAAATACGGTATTAACCTAGAGATATCTATTTGTCATTTTACAATTAAGAGAGTTTATAGAGACTATAAAGATATTATACCAGAATAATGGTATGCGTCTAAATATCATACCCAGGATATATCCCTAACTATTACTTGTAAAAAAGAACTACATCGCAAATAAATATCCAGGAACTCTCTTTTATTTACATCGGTTCAACGATTTGGTTCTAGTTAGTACTAGAAACATGGATACACCGGACAGATATACGATAACAATCTATAATTGAATAGCTGCTGAAAATTAATACCAATAATGTACAAGCCAAGAATCCCATTATCCGGATAATCTTCCGTAGATAGCCTGATGAAGATAAGAACCCTCCCCTATGAAATTGAAAGTGTTAAAGGTTGTACCACCAATTGCCTAAACATAATGAATAAAAAAACATAGGAAATATAAGGCATAATTGAGCTAAACCCTGTAGACGTATATAGATCCTGTACCAGTGTCGTATCGTATGAAAACTGCCCCCTGCCCAAACAAAAAAGCCCACTTGATACATCCCGTGTGCTAATCATAATAATAAAGCGACTTCTAGACCTTAGATAGTGTTAACTAAACAAGACTCATAAGTATACTGAAGCATGAGGCCACTAAAGATATCATTAACTCTTTACATATCTGTAGTTAATAGGGTACCTAAAACTAGGGCCAAAAGACAGGTATGGTCACCTTATATCATAAATTATAAAAAGTTAATCGTAATGTAACTTTACGGAAGTTAGTAAAATTAGTCTGAATATCCAGTATAAGACTTAACCTATAAGGGACAATCCCGCTAAAACAATACTACCTCCAAGGGGTGACTCCAGTGTGCCATTTAGGTAGTGCAATGTTATTCAAACCCATAAACCTGGTGTTATTTACAGCAAACGGTACTTAAATCAATTCCCTACAAGAAATAAAAGATATTGTGTGTTATTCTAAATTTAAATTAAAGATAAAGTATATCAGAAAATCAGTACTACCCTTGTAGATATATATTTAATATTAGATAATAAAAGAATAAAGGAGCCTCATAATGTAATAAGAATAAATAGTAACTACACTTATTGTATTATCAGACCCCCAAATAACCCTACCTAATATTAAAATAGGAGTAAAATACTTTCCAAAAAGATATATGTTAGAGTAACAATTATATAAATGTCATATAATAGGCTAATAAATTAAGTTTCTAACAAAAGCTATTATTACGTAAATAAGATTCTTTTTATTTTCCTTTTATAGGAATCTCAAATTTGATAATACGTCTACAGGTATTATATTGTAGTTAAAATAACAAAAGTATAACACGTTATACCCATCTAGATCTTAAATAGAATATCAAAAGTGAATATTACTAAATGTTCTTTTGTAATATGGAAATTTGAATATTGTATATTTATTTAAAATATATGACAAATAATGAAGTATAATCAAGTTTATTTACACTTAGGTATAAGTACTATTATTTTTGAGTAGGGGTGAGTAGCCTACGTACAGCTTTTTAAATTTTTTTCACGATAGTAGGAGTTATACTAGATATTATAATGGCGCAGCTATAACCAGGTTACGAGTTTAGTAAAAAAGATAATAACATGTACAAATATAATTATCTTGGACTTTAGATTTTAAGCTTTAGGCCAACTGCTAAAGCTAGACCAATGGAACATGCATTTCATGGTGAAAATCCTTATGAATCTGAAATTTTTTCTTGCTGTGCTTTCAAGGCTGGCGAAGCAGCAGCCAGCGGCGGCGCTTGCACAAAATAGGAGCTCAAGATTTAGTGCGTGAAAAAAATATTTTTCTAGCTAACAGCCTTTTGCAAAAGCAATAGAAAAATAAGCAAAGAAGCACTTCCTCAACCCTTATAAAGCTAGCTTCGTTTACCTCAGCCAAACAGCCGAGGGGCGGTGCCTGGTGCTCTCTTGAAGATATAATCGGAACGCTTTCATGTTTTATTAAGACAGAAGCACAGCACTAACAACACCATAATAACACTTTTAAATATAAGGTTGGGATACCTTCCTTACGATTGGTATCATTTATTAGTGCTAATTTTTAGAGACGGGGTCGGCTGCTAGCCGCGGGTTCTAATTTGCTATTGCTTAGCAATAACAATGAGCCAGGCCTTATAGAATAAGAAGCTCATATACGATTTTTATGTCATTCATGTACTCAACTCTTTTTAACGGATATTACTCTATTTATACGATCTATTTAATAAAAAAATTTATAATTTTTATAAAATATCCCCCAAACCGATATCCATATATAAAGAAGGTATTAATAAATATAATGCAAATAATATTGGGCGTAAGAAGCGGGATTCAAACACAAGGAACATCAACTTGGTCGTAGAAACCACTAAATTCCTAAGGAAAGAAGGGCCCGCCATCAAATTAAAAATACAAAAAGCAATATGAGCTCTTTTTTTATACACTCAAAGTTAAACTAGACATAGACCCTTCTCATTAGAACTAGTAAAATTGTCTGTTTTTAAAAATATTCTGTGCATTGTACGTTTTCATCCTATATCAAATTAAAAATATGCATGTCTATAAAACTTAATGAATCAAATACATGATAAATAAAACGATTTGTAATTAAAAATGTAACCACCTAAGGAATAAAATACTTAAAATACACACATTAAATACAAATACTAGCGAGTAATCCGGCTCAAAAAAAAGAAGAAAACGAATATAACAGCAGCAGTGTTCGGTCCATAATCCGCTAACTAATTCAGACGTGCCGTGGGTTGTGATACTTATTTTTTTTTTGTTCCTTTATTAGGCAAAACGATTTGTGTACGGAGCAGTGGCCATACTAACTGTAGGCCCACTAAATTCTAAGGTCTAAATTAGTACGATTCTTGTATCTAGCTTAAGTAATTTATGAGCTTGCGCCATTAGTGATAACCTCTAGATGTATTTAAATGTTTAGCTAATTCTACATTGTTTTTAAATTTTATAATTAAGAGCCAATCTAGGTTAATTATTACTACACCTAAAAAGGTTTTATTCTTTAGCGTTAACTCATCTCAGCCTTGGCTTCTATCATCGGGGCGCCTTTTGATAAATAGGATTTAAACTTAACCGAGTTCTTACCTATCTTTTGTAAAATTAGTTTCAATTGTACGTTTATAAACCTAAATTTATTGTGACTCAATAGCCTAAAATTATAAAAAGTAATCTAAATTTCATTAGTTTATTATAAATCTAGTTTCTACTCATCTTTAATATTTGTGGACATCCTTTTCCCTTTGGTCATTGTAAAATACTTGTATATATAAACTTAAACTTTATTTAAACCTATCTTTCTTAAACGGTTTTTGTGCGTGGTGCGTGCGTGCCTAGAGCATTTAGAAATTATTTTTAAATTTTTTAAGTGCTCATTAATGTTCTATATAAAAAGTCTTTTGAGTGCATTATACTTGTTTTACAGTTCACAGTATTTGATCACTTTAAATTAAATTAACCTCCTTTACCCTTTTTAATAGACCCTGGTGTGAATATTATTAGAATATTTTTAATCGAAAATCTAAGGCTGTAAGAAATCAACTTGAGGTTTAATATTAGTAGGACAAGGGTCTTAGAGAGGGGATGTATAATTTAACGGCCTACAAGATTAAGTAATGAGTACTTCCGAGCGAGTAAAAGGGTAAAAACTTTTATTTACCAATTTACACCGTATAAGAGGAGTTATACATCATATATAGCTTAAATTAAATAAGAAAAAAATCGAAATATATCTACTTTATAGAAATGGTTTAAGATTATATATCATTTTTAAAATAAAATAATTTTATTTAAGACGCTTGCGCCTCCCTTACAACAAACCTTGAGATATTCCTAAATGCTTAGTAGTTATACAATTATTGTGCTGGGTGTTTCCCTATGCCCCCTAGCTATGCTAAGCGAGCGAAAAAAAAAATGAATAAATATGTCCTTAATATGAAATTATCTATTTAAATGATTCAATTAAGATAAATATCTTTTGACTATCCCCGAAGGTATGTTTACACATTTATAGTATTAATAAATACCTCCTGTTGCCTTTTAAATCTATTTTATATGAACCTTACAAGTTTCCATATAAATTTTTTAATATTACAATGGCAATAAGACTTAATATCGGGTTATTATTATAGGCTCAATGGGCTGCTTGGATTAAAAAATGGATTAAAACCTCTTAGATGGTGTATTCTTATAGTTTGTATTTTTTATTTGCGGGGACTAATTCTTCCCGCACGCAAGATAAAAAAAATTTAAGGTGATTCGGCGCGCAAGTACAGAATATTTTATTAGTCTTTAGCTCCCGGCCTCGTAATAATAAGAAATAGCTTTGTAAGTAATATTATTTGATTCGTATTAATCTTATACTACTCATATAAGTTGGACTAATACTTTGTTTTAATATTTTATAAATTAACGATCACCTAATTTCATGTAGTTAACTTTAAAGTACTTCCATGGCCTGAATTTTTCTTAATAAAGGGACATTCCAGGCAATTTGCTGATCTTGTTATGAGTAACCACAACCTAATTAGCCTAAGCCTAAATCGAAAGGGAGCTCTGTTAGGTTTCTGCTACGAACCCAAAAAGAATATTATTAGAACAACAATGAAGGTAAAGCTAATCATACTATTTTTAAAACTGTACGTTTATATTTATATTTAAAACTTTTGTTATCAATATTATGGTTAATTAATACTTGAACTAGAAATAAATTCCATACCGTAAATTAATTGTGGGGCTGTGACTCTTAAAGACCCTAAGAAGCATTATGTTACTCTAGACTCATCCCGCCTAATAATAAAACCATAGGTAGTGCTAAAATTGAAACACGCTAGCATAAATAGTATACCTAATTCCTAATACATAGATTAAATCCAGCCCAATGGGTATAACAGCGGTAACCCTAAGAACAAATATTAATGTTAGCTATGGCCTTAAAAGAAATAAAATTTAAAACAATGTTAGGCCTGTGTGTAGGTGCAAAAAACTCTGTTGAAAATTAATTTTAAAGTATCTGCGAATGCCTCGAATAACACCGTATACCGAATCTTCCCCGTTTTTTTATCCCATTTACTGTAGAGCACACCTCGCGTCGATCATAACACAGGAGAAGTTCAAGGGACTTTTCTCCCGAAATTAGTTGACATATTAACTTACCAACTATCCATTTAAAAGGTATATAAATTTACTACCCTGATTTTCAAGTAGCGGTCCTGTCTATATCGTTAAGCAATTTAAAAACAGGGTGGCTAAGCGGAAGCTACGCCCTTTAACACTCCCAATCACACTTAGTGCGATGAACTGCCACCGTATCTACAGGACTTTTGGCTGCGGAAATTTTGCATATTTCCTGTTCGTGCATCTTATTTTTTGCATTTTACTTTACCTCGGGGTTCATGACCCTTGAGCCACTGTAATCAGTTATCCTGTACTATTTAGTTAAATGCTTTTAAGGGGTCTTCGCAATTTGAATGAGGTTTGGGCCAAAAGGTACACTCTGCTAGGCCTGGAGTATTAAGTTACTTACACCTTACTGCAGACTTTTTTACTGTGCAGTGCTGAAACAAAATCTAACCTTATTTACTCTTTCTTTATAGGGGTAAAAGGCCGATGCCCGTAAATATTACTGAAATTGTTTTAGTACTATTACAATTCTTAGGTGCTTCTTAATTTACTAAGCAAATAATTAGTTTAATATTATTAGAATACTTAACTTTTATAATTAACTTTTATATAAACATTATTATTAGCTGCTGTGCTTCCGCCGGGCGAATTTATATAAAATAAATTTCTTTTACTTACGCGCAGGCGCATAGAGACGTTTGGTTTACATCTCATGCCTAAAATTATAATTAAACTAAAATTTCCATCCTTTTTAATTAGCTTTAGACTCATATCCCAAGTTTTTAAGTTAGACAGGAACTCTACATAAAAACCGTTAGCTAACTTTGGTTTGTCCTACTAGAAATAGGGATCTGTAAGGAACTAAATGTCTAAGCCATTAATAAATTCAATACCTACAATATTAAATTTCTAATGTAATATATTTCCTTTAATTTTTCTATTCTCTCAGTCTAATATCAATAAACTAAATATAAGATTACCCCTTATACCTCGCTATATACAGTTTATCTAGGGGGATTAGTTATATTCTGTGTTCTTATTTACAAAAATTAGCTATTGACCTTTAGATTGTAATATTTGTTAACTATGGTAACAATATCTTATTTTTTATATATTCATACCATTTTAGCCTGATAGTACGATTCTACAATTGTAACCTCTAGCATCGCTCACTAGTTTTTTCTAAAACCGCTGCATAAGTTTCATCTTTTTTGTTTAAAAACAAAAGGTATTTTTATTAGAGAGGTCTCGCAACTTATTATATAAATCAAGGCATTAAAGTTTTATTCTAGCTAACACCTTAAGCTATTTAGAGTTTCTCTCATAATAGTTACTGATTTGTCATATAACCTAAAGTACTTAGTTGTCCCATTTAGAATATTTCGCAGAATAAATAATAAAACCTTTAGAGGAGCACCGTACAAAAGTTGATTGTTAAGTTGCTAAGTTTAAAAGGTTTATCATATAAATAATCCAATTAATCTGAATACTCATTAGATATTTTGACAATAAAGTATTTGAATAAGGTAAGTATTTTATGCTTCAAAAGCGTAAGAATTTTTATGTTATTTTCTCTTCATATTATGATTGGCAAATTTCTAACCAGAAAATTCGCAATTTAATCTCAACCAACAGTTTTGTAATTTTTTTTGTTGTAAAAAAAAATCCAATACTGCCATGAAAATCATCGTTCAAATTAAACCCAGTTAAGGAATGGCTTTTAAATCTCGGAGGTCTCTTGGACCCGAGAGGTGCCCTAGGGAAATTTAGTTTCAACCTTTTCTCTGGCTGGCGATTCAAGCACAAAAATATTAAGGATTATTTTTTTAATAAAACATATACATATACCATTTTTTACCTCCCCCCTTTTAAACCCTTAAATACTGTATTAAGGCAGCAGTTTAAAATAAAAAACTTTACATCACATTTATTCCATTTACTTCAAAGGTATTTAGTTGCGCACAAAGGGGGCTTTTTACATAAATCTTGAAATAGGCTCTTATTATAGACTAAGAAGCATGATTAATAATAATTTAATAAAAAGTCTTATTATTTTTTGACCTACTGGCATTTGAGGCCTATCTTCTCTTTGCCTACTAGCCATATTTTCATTTCAGCTAAAACAGGTCTACATATTGCTACTACCAGTAAAGTTGGCGACTAACACTATATTTCAATAAATTAGAAAATAAGTTGTAAGGGAGTAACATTCTTTTTGGTGGGGTGTGGAGCAAGGTAATTTCTTAATATAAGTTAATATACATACCGCTAATTTAAAAATACAATATGAGGGGGGCGCCACTTCTGTTGTGAGGGGACCCCTCAAAAAAAAGATATAGCTCTTGCATTTTCTTATGTGCATACATAGTAGCACTAGAAAAATCGGTATAAAAGACCTTGTGTAGCTATAATTTAATGACTTTAGATTGGAAATATTAACTTTCAGATATTTTATGAGGGCAGGGTGCAAATACTTTCCTGTGGTGAATAGGGGGTATTGCTGAGCCCGCGCAAAAATAGCCCAATCAATCTTTAAAAATTAATAGACTATTTTGATTATAGAGCCCGCTGCCCTGGCTTTTGCAATACCGAGAAAATACTAGGGATAGCAAGCTTAGCCCCCATAGGCAAGCAAGTATTCCCTAGCTTTGCTAACTGCACAAGGGCGCTAGCCTCATCTATGAATCCGAACTCTAGCAATCTATATTTTTTAGAATATTATACTTCTGCGCATTGAGCTAATGGATGACTAAAATATTCTTTATCTAACAAACAATATGCTAACTGCTATTTCATTATCAAGCCAGATTATAAATATTAACTTTAAGTAAAAAGCTTGCTAACTTGCGTATTTATGTTTTCCATAGAAACTAGGCCTGATATTCAGCTAAGTCTATAATTATTTTACTTTTGTAAAGGTTAAACTTAAAATGCGTGGAGGTTTAGGTGGCTTATTTAATCTCATTTCTAAAACTACCTGTTAGCATCTGTTAAGTTCAAGCAATTGGTAGTATATGTGTAATAAGAACCCTGGTGTTAATCCAGGATTTCTACCTACTACCTTTTACCTTTACTAATTGGTTTTTGTAAAACAATGTTCATAAGCAATAATCAAGGCGGGCATACATTACAAATAGACCTACACCTACTAAATTAAATTTCACCTGGAAATGCATCAGGATAGTCTCCTATTCATTCGTAAGGCATACCCTGATGCATTTCATATCTTATTTTCCTAAGATAACGCATCTGTGCATTTTCACCTGCAGAATATGAAAAAGGTAACGTAACCCTTTCGTTGTTTGACATTTAGACTATAAAAGTAGTTTATCTTATATAAGTTATGTATCTGTATCTATATATTTTTTAATAGTATAGCGCTTAATGTAAATTCTTTTACAATAGTATACTACACTCCCCTATAGGCACTCTTAATAAACTGCACTATCACTATGGTAAACATAAACCCCTTTTTCTTAATTTTTAGCCTGAGATTTAATTCAGACTAGTTTACTGTACATAGGATCTATTCATAACCTTTTTTATCTTTAATTATTATTGTGGAATAATTCCTTAGGAACTTTTACCTAGTTAACAGTTGGGATGTAAAATGGCCTATAGTTTCTTTAGCATTTATGTTTTCCTAATTAAGCAGGAACTTTGTGCGAAAATTTTTTTATTCTATGCTACCGTGCAGCTTATTTCATAGCAATAAAAATCGAATATATAAGTAGTAGTCATTATCTTTGATGATTAACGGAAAAAGGTTTACTTATTAAGGATTCCAGATAATAGTCCTTTTTAGACTCTTTTGGTTCTTAAAATCCCAACTAGACCTGCGCCAGGTTGAAAATTTATAACAGGATTTATATGAAATTATATTTTGTTGTATTTACAGTAATACTGCCTAATATGTGTACCCCTATTACCATAAACCATTATAAAATAAGATCTTCTAGGTCTAATAAGAAAAATATTGGCTTGCGCCTCCAACTCTTCAAATAGATTAAATAATAAACTTATATATCGGCTATAAACAAAAAAGTGAAACGTATTAAGTGGCTTCTAGCTAATCAATACCGTTACTAAGTATTAGCCGGTAACGGCTATTTATTTATAAGGAATAAATACACCCTTATTTTTCATAATCAGGCTTCGCTCTAAAAGGTTTCTCTATAAAATAAAGATTTGAAATAGAAGAGGGTTTTTAAATTACTAATCTCAATTTGGTACTGACAATAAATTTGGTGTTTAAGTTTAACAGTAAATTAAATTTATTTTACTTACTCGTTTTTTTTGCATATTTTTTCCCTAGCGTATGCCTTACAAAGGCATAGCAAAATAATAAGCTCAAAACATCGTCATCATTAATTTAAGATCTTGTCCGAAGTCAATATATTTATGTTTTGTACGTAAACTGGGTTTGGCAAGGGCAGGATATTTGTTCGATATATTTTTCGTCGCCAGCTATCCCTCTTAATGAGTCCACTCACTAAACGTTATAATTATCATATTTTATAAGGTAATAAAATAGGGGTGAATAAAGGAACAAGATGATTAACATTTCACTATGGTATTATGACTTATTCTTTATACTTTTAAGTTACTACACTATAGCTTCTGAGAATTACACACTTAAAAAAATTTGAAGATTGGCCCCCATATTATTGTAAGGTTTCCCCTTGATAATGGTCTAATTTATACGCCGCTCAATTTAAATAGGGTTTCTAGCCGTAATATAAGTGTTGTAAAGAATTTCATTTCACTATGAAAAAAGGCCTACTTTGGACCTTAAAAAAGTGTTGATGAAAATGAAGATAACAACTCCTATAATAAAAGTCAAAATTTGTGTCTAGCTAAATAAGATCAATAATTTAGACCTAACCTTTAGGGAATTCAGAAATATCACATGACAAAGCAATTGCCAAATACGGTCCATACTCAAAACGTAGTGAATAGAAAGCATTTTAATGACCGTTTAAATATAATTTATGTTATCAAAATTATTCTTTTGAGTTCGCGCTATCCATGCTTGTCCAGGTCAAAAACATAAAGCACCCCTAATAAAGCGGTGCCGAAGAGGGATATGGCTGCAGGCTCTATAATTTCGTTACAAATTTCTGTCTACCCCCCTGGGTATTCGTTTTCTATGTAAGAGCGTATAACGCACACCTAAAATTGGTAATTCTTGGTTTTTTAATACTTTTTTTTGCTTATTTCTGTAACGTATATGATTTTAAAATTTATTATTTCCAGGGTTTTATATATAATTGTACTCTCTAGAATTTATTATTAACTCTTTTATTCATAGGCATTATGTTATGTTAACACCTCCACGAGCCGGCAATTTAATGGTTATTTGATTAAACTTGATTATATAAACTATTAGTTACATGAACAAGTAAATTTTAGAATTTAACCTCTAAGCCACAAAGACAGTCTCAGACCATCTCAGTATTTGAATTATAAACCTAAGGGTATTATTATGACCTTTAAAAGGAGAAAAAACAATTAGTAAAGGTAATCATTGAGAAGAAATATTAGCAACACTTATCGCCTTTAATACCCAGATATAGGACCTTTAGGTAACCCCTTTACCAGGCGTCCGGCTAACCCTTCTTCAAACTATCCTTCTATTCTCCCTTCTAATACTTTAAAATACAGTAGCCTGCGAAACGCAAGGATGATACACCCACCCGATCTAGTAACTAATTTGTCTAAATATAGCATCACCTAGTTTGGGCTACAGATGTAGCGCCGCCCCCGTTACACTGGAACGCTTAATTAAAAGAATTCACCAAGAAACCTTTTAAGATTATTAGAGGTTACCTTATAGGGTGTTAGGTCTTTTAGAAAAAAAACAATATATATTTTTTGCTGCATAGTACCGAGAAGTAGCCCCCCTTATTTTTCTATCCACGCGTTTCACCTAGTCCATTTTTTCAGGATGAGGTACTACTTATTTTTTTTAGAGCTGTAAGGGCTTGTTTTTTTAAGATTTGTTTTTATTATTTAAGATTAAAATTAAGCTTATTTTACTTCTAGTTTATCTTTTCTAAGTATTTAGGTTTATCAGGAAAGACATTTTTTTTCACGTTTTTTTATGATTTTTTTATGGCTTTGTTATAAAATTTTTTGTCTGATTCTTGTAAGCTTGGTAAGATCACAACTCTACTTTATCTAGATTGGATCTTTTAAAGATAGACTTGTCTTTTTTTGCTATAATTATATGTTGTTTTCATTTCCTACTAAAGGCTAATAAGATTTGGTGGCCGTAGGCTTCAGAAACATCAATATTTAATATCATTAGTTTATTGAAATTTATCAGGGTTGTAATTTTAGTATTTCGTTTTCTCTCTGAAGCTTTTTTTTTATCTCCTTTTAAGATCTGTGTGCACCAAAAATAGGTACTTAGTTATTTTTTAGTTTTTTGGGGGTTTATTATTTGAAAGACCCTTCTTTATATGTAATTCATGTGATCTTTTAATCCCCTTTTATTAGTCATATCATATCCAGCTTAGAATGAATATAAATATTCATTAGGTACAAAAAAAGGAATTAACTATTAATAGTCTAAAATATATTAAATAAATAGCCAAATAATAATTATTTTAAAGAGATAATATAATTTAAAGTGTTTTCTTGAATAACCTTTTTTTTTATAAAATCATGAAAGCTAATAATTAGTAATGCAGACTATTCAAGGTAGGCGATATGTCAAACAAATTTGATCGATAATATATAAATAATTAAGCTATCTCCACTTACTGATAACTTTAACTTATCAGCTAAAAAAATACTACCTATATATACACAAAACATTAAGATTTATTTTTCGCCTTAATTTTTTATTCTGATTCCCTGCGGTACATGCGAGGGCGCATTCCTTGGGTTCTTCGGAGTGATATGACAAAAATCGCGGCCAGCAAATATAATTATAAATCTTAAAAATTCCTTGTCTACGGAGTCGAAGATCGACAAGGTCGAAAAATCATTTTTGTACAAATTTGTTTCCCCCTTTATGCGTGCCAGAGGTCCACGCAGGCTTGCCCTTAAAGAAAAAATTTATAAACAGCAGTAATTTATACTTTTAGGAATATGTGTAAATGCTTATTATTAAAAATGGCAAGTGTTTCAAGCCAGCAAGTAAACATGGACTTTTTTAGCCCCTATTTAAAAAAAAAAAGCCAGCTTTCGATTAAAATTAATAAAATACTACTGATTAATCATTAAATTACTTAATGGGCATAATGCCCCTTTTAATGGACTATCCTCTTCATTTTAAGAGGCTTTCGCAGGTTGAAACACGCAAATTTTTGAATAAAAGAACTCTTAGTTTCATAAAGGAATGTTCGTGATATGGATTCCTCTTTTAACAACAAGATCTGAAATAAATTTTATATTCAATAG
>JACYFI010000239.1:0-11110 GCA_020975735.1 Ophiocordyceps xuefengensis
GGAGGGACAAGTGTAGGTGTTAGAGCTTCTCCGAGCTAAAACCAAAGATAAAACCCCTACGCTACACTCAAACCGCGTAGAATCCTATGTCGGTTAGATTCACAAAATTATCATGAGACTACTTCTAGAAGGAGAAATTTTTTAGCGAATATTCAAAAATATGAGAACTTACTAGCCCCGATAAAATGGTCACAAAAAAAATCGATAAGCCAAGGTTTCTTAGAAAAGGTAGACTCAACCAAAATTCTATCTGATGCAGGAATCTAAAGATGCCATTAAATTCTACTATAAAATTCCGTCCTATAGAGGTGTAATACAATACTTCGTTCGCAGATAATTTCTAAAGCACTTCAGCAAAAAGTAAACTATAAACTGCAAAGAATCTCTTGTGCAAGATTTCTAAGCAGCCAAACTCAAAGCTGCGAACTTCAAGGCTAAATATTTTGCACTCTTTCGGTAAAAAGGTTAAGGGCAAGATAGCATAGGGTTCGGAAATACGAGTACTAGCAATAGTGAAACACTGCGTCTTTCATAATAAAAGTGGAGATATTATAGTTAAAAACTCAATGCCCCGAAGTAATCCAACAGCTCTTTCGAGGTTTTACTTGTTTTCTTATGTGCACATCCGACTACAGAGTGGAGCTTGCATCAACGTTCGTATGAGAAGGACCTTAATTCCTAAAGCTAACGAAGTAGTCATAAAATATGGCTCGAAAAATCGTAAGCAAAACGCCATTATGGTTAAGAGGGCCACATGAAACCATCGGTAGCTCCCATGAAACATCTCAAGACGAAAAAAAAAAAATTGACTAAGGCCAAATCTGGAGAGCCGTTATGATGGGAAACATTCACGTTCGGTTTCGGGGCAAGGGGGGGATGATTCGGAATAGGAGTTGACTTTTCCCAGTCCATTTTATTTAGGGCCTATGTTTATTATATGCAATCCAGGAAGTACTAGTCCTTAGAAAAAATTTTAATTATATAACTGAGCTATAAGTGATATAAGTTATCAGAAATTTAGATCTAAAACCTTACTATATGCAAATAATCTCCTTTAAGTTTCTTACTATAGGAGTTTTTTTTTTTAAAGTTAAGTGCAGCGCCATTTCATTTTTGGACTTCCTAAATAAAAGGACTTGGGAAATATTAATCCACAAACGTTTGGGAGTAACATTTAATCAAATTCCGGGAATACCCCTAAAAGTTTCTGGGTACTAAAGCCATATATGAAATATTGAGTGGCTGAGACTAATTACCTCAAGGTATAGTAATAGCAGAAAATGATGAGTAACAAAACGAAACTGGTAGCAATCGCGGGATTAAGTCAGTATAACATTCCGACCAAAGGAGTTATTTATGTAAAGAAAGCAACGAGTAAACTGGTAGTTGAGTGGATATTTTAATTTACGCGCGTTTAAGATATACCCCTACTGGGCTTCCGAAAGAACGTTATCAGTTAAAATCCCCCTTCTTAACCAAATTATTCAAAGACAACTTTATTCTACTGGTCTAACATTAGAGCAATAGCAACTTCCCTTTCAGTACCCCTGATTTATATCAGGATTCTCTGGTGGCCGAAAGGAGCTTCTATGTTCTTTAATTCGTAATCCCAAAACACCTTAGTAGGTTGACTATTCGGGTTAATTTTCATTAATCTTAAGCTGAGGACTAGATAATTTTCAACTTATTAAAGCCATGTTTGGAGCTAGGGAAAGAATAGGTTAAAAGAAGAAAGGTTGTTGTGAGTTTACAAAGGTCTTTAGATCAAATTATTACAAAGAATACTCTTTTGATAGAATATCCTCTAATAAACTCAGAACATAATCTCTAGATTATTTGATTTTTTTAAAAAGTAGTCGTTATGGATGCACGAGGGGGAACATTTAAGAGCTGAAGGTTTGCAAAAAATAATAATATTAGAGCCTTCTTAAATAAAGGATACGGGCTCTTTACTCTTAGAGCTTTCCTGATACTGGTTGCTTTTAGCAAAGGAACCTTATTACCCCACTTTAGGGTTTGAAATGAGACCCTCAAATGGGTAGACTGGTTTTACAAAGTGGAGATGTGTTGTTTTAAATTAGCTACTAGAGATCTCAAATACATAAAACAGGAAGTGTGTAGTTATATCTTTTTCTAGATTAACTCAACAATTAGAAGGATGAATACTATGAAAAGTTAGTAGATTCTTTCGATGTGGGTAAACTTATTCATATAAAGAATTTTGACTGGGTTTAGATGTCACGTCATCAAAGAATTATTATGAAAAGATTTTACCTTTTTTCAATACATCAATACCCTGTTCTGGGTGTAAAACTGAAAGGATTTGAAATGTTGAGCTAAAAGTAGCAGAAAAATGGTACAAATCAAAAATATCATTTAACTAAACCAAGGTTTTTCGGATCAGATATCCCGCTCCAAATAAAACAGGAATGAATAAAGGTAGATAGCTAAAAGAAACTATTTTGAGAGTAACATGATTATATAAACAGTTGTTATTTCTTTAATTTGGGACGATAAGTTTAAGCGACATCATATGGACGTTTTATGGATGCTCATACCCCTACTAGTAGTTACCAACCCAATTTGTAGTTTTTTAATAGCTAAAAATTTCTATATTTATTTGATTGTGCATATAGTTTATTTATACAGGGTCAGGGTCTATGCAATTAAATGATTAAACTTTCGTAATATTAATGAGTTCTTTAGTACTCCTATAATATAGGAAACAGTAGTGGTTTAACTCCAATTAGAATAAAAGATATTTGCTATAGTACAATAAGTCGAACTGTAGGTTTTATATTTTAGTTTAGGTATATCTAGTATTTGAGGCGTCAACTCAAGCATTTATAATTTATTTACACAAAATAAATATTAGGTACTATAAATGCATTTTTATACTAGTAGCAAATAAGGGTTTCTTCTACTATTGCTATACCTAGTGAAAATAAAGAACATGAAGAATTAATGGATAAAAACTATCTCCTATACAATTAGTAAAATCAATTATAAAAGGCTATTTTTTTATTATTAAATTCCTTGTTTTAGCTTTAAGTTTAACGCTTATTACTATCTTCATTGTAGGTTGGTACCTCCTTATAATAGGGATCTTTGGTTAAACAAATAGGGATTAAGTGCAGGCATAGATAAAGGTTTCAATAATTCTTATCTTTAATCGCTTATATAACTGAGGTTATAAGGTGCTGGTACTATTTTAAGTTAATATAAAAGAAATGTATTTTGTCCAGCTGACCGGACTAAAATTTATACTTTATTAGATAAATTTTAGTTTTTAAAGTGCTTGTACTAATAAGAGTTGTGTTTAGCCTCGGCTTAATTTATGAATAAAACCAACTTGATTGCGACCACCGGTCACGCACAAAAATTTAACGTTTTAAATATAATAAATATAGCTACTATCAACAGGTTCCCTTTATTATCTTTTGTTATACCTGATTATAAACATTACAAATCTATTATTTTTATTTTATATAAAAGAATGGGCTAAGCGTGGGGTTACATTTGGTTACAAATTTCCTTTTATGGTTAAATGGGAGTGTATGACTCTCTTGTTTTATTTTGTGTCAATATTAACAATATTATCTTTGGCTCCTTAATTTTTATATTATAACCTCACATGAAACCCTTACCAAGAGAGGAAATACTTATAATTCGAGTGTTGATTTCATAGTTTTTTATTAGGTAAAAATAGAACTCAATTTGGTGAAAATTCTGTATTTTTCTTTAGTATATCTTTATTAGATTGTAGAAATTCTTGGTAATTTATCTTTTTGGTCTTGGTGCTATGAAAATGAGGATTTATGGTTATAATAGTACTTAAATTTATAGGTATTTATTACTGCAGGATTTGGCAGTTGAATACGGTAAAAATGCATTCTAAAAGATAGAGTAGTAAGACAATCCTTTAATATGTTATAAATCCAAATAATTTTTAATATATCTTTTTTATACGAAGAATAAGTAGAACTAAATGGCTTTTCCTTCCGATCACAGAAACTAAATAAGCATGCCTACCAAGGCCACATTTGTTTCTTACGCTCAGGAAAAATATGAGCTAAAACACTCCAAATTTAATAGGCTGAGCATGAATTACCTTCCGTCCACCCAGCCGGCGTTCATTAACATATGAAAAAAAAGACCTTTTAGGGGCAAAGTAGGGTTATAGAGACTCATGTTAAGAGGATTATATTTAACAGCAATTTTCCTGTGTTAACAATTTCAAAAAAAAATAGGTGCGGCTGTTGGGGCAACAGTGGCTGTCTTAAGGAGCGGGTAGGAATAGGATGTAGTATTTTGGGTGTTTATAATAGGTGTAGTAGAACACCCTGAATTAAAACAACCCAATTATTCTCTTACTCAATATTAGTTTTGCTTTCTCAGAAAGCAACTGCGTTCATTCGCTGTTTAATGATAGTCATTATTATTAAATATACGTTACCTTAATTTTGCTTTGGAATTATCAAGGTAAACTGTTTATGAACGCTGAGACGTGTATCAAAAGGAGGGAGGGAGTTAGGGAATGTTTAATACTAAAACATTTATTTTAATTAAGAAATATCTTAGGTGGGTTTTTACCAAACTATGAAAAATCTAATCAAACATTTATATACTTACGACGCGGTCTTAGCGCTTGAGGTTTATATTTCCAAGATAGCGCCTACTCCACAAATGGAAAGTTTAGTGAGGTGCTACGATGATAACAAATCATTCGTATTATTTAGTGTTAGTCATATTTAGTGGTAGGATAATACTCTATTCCTTTAATAATAAAACTCGAGGATGCCACCTTACAACAAAGGATTTAAACCATGGTAAGAAAGTGCCTATCTCCAAAAAGTGTCGTAAGAATTGTGACCAATGCGTAAATTCCTGTAGTGCTATACGTAAGTATAGTACTTCGTCAGTAATAAACCCTGTTAAATAAAATAACCACCACGTAAAAGTGTATCTAGATGATTTTGACGCTACAAAGGATGTCTTAAAAGAAGAAGATAAAATAAATCAGGGATATTGATATTGTTAACAATAAATTAACCAAAATGAATTATAGTAGTACATCTAAAGACCTAATCTAAAGATTTTCAAAAATATTCTTAATCTTAAAGTTTTTAAAAAACTAAGAGCTAGTTATAATGTTCAAGACGCATGATTAAATATGGGTATCTAATTTTTTCTGTTCGATTATTAATACTGTGTAAAGATTTTATTTTGATTTCTTAGAGAACAACATTACGTTGAATAAATTAAATCTGAATTATACAATATGCTAAATTTAAGCGGAATTCCCCTGATCTATTAAACGTTCGACAAATAAAGCGAAGATTGTTAAGTCTTTTAAAAGGAATATTATGTAAAGGAAAAAGTACAGCTTTATTCGGCGTCTGCCTCCGAGAAAAACAAATTATTAGGAGTTTAAGAAAATGTAACTATAATAAACCCTTTATTTGGAAAACAGCTATATGATCAGCTTATTGAGTTAATGGAAGCGAAATAGCCTTTTGAGGTAGGATTTCAATTCTGAAAATGAAACTAAGTTAAAAAAATAGTGCAGTAATGAGGTAACCGTTAATACATATATAAAAAGTGTTCACTGAAGGATTTAAATTGATTAAGGTTAGGTTTTGTTCAGCTAGAAGAGCTGGTAAAATTTTTTCACATATAGGGGAAGTACCATTAAAGATATATGAAAACTCAGGGGAAATCCTACAAAGGAAAATGCTAAATTATTCAGGTTCAAATCTTACAGCTTACAATACTTGAATAAAAAAATTTCCACTATATGCATGGAAACTTCTAACGCTTAAGGTAATTTTTAATAGTGAAATCTTAAAGGATAGTAACAATGGCAATCAGCAGGAACAAATAAAATTCCTAGAAGACTACACGTGAAACCATTATTAAAGGTTATAATATAGTCCCAATTATGTAGGGGAAACTACATGAATAATAACTTTAATCGATTAATTTGAACTATAACACCTCAGTTATTAATATCTATAGCCTTTTCCACTCTTTTAAATATTATATTTATGGTATGAAATAAATGATCCCTACACATGAACCGTGTTAGCAGAAGGTACCAATGATCTATTATGATAGTACACATATCCTGATTACATAGATTCTGAATGAAGAAATTTATAGATTATGATTCATATATAGTAAACCGAATCTGATTTAGAACAAGGAGATTAGAATGTTAGAATAGATAACAGTAGTTGATAGTACCATGATTAAACATATTTAGGATTGTTTAACAGTCCATGGGGATGTCATACAGTCTTTTGCTGCCCTTTCATTGGGTAAAACAAGTGATGCAATCCTTGGTAGACTAAATCAGGTCGTTTTATATTAATAGAGAAGAGTATTTTATGGTCGTGTTCAGGAAGTATGTGGTATTACCAGTTCTTCTTTCCTATTCTAGTATTAGAATCTGTAAAAAATGACAATATTTGTTCATTGAACTACACATGCTTTAACTTTTAATAAATGTCATCTAGTATTTTTCTTTCTGCTTGGGTCATGTATATTTTTTTTCCTTAAATCCGAGCGCCGGGGGGGGGATTTAGGTACAGAATCTACATCCCCAAGCCCTTAGTGCAAAGACTCATTACTAAAAAGTATTAGTTTAATGTAAAACATGATGCTACCGGACATTAAGTAATTGTAGTTCAAATCCCACATCTCCCCTAATGTCATTAATGACTAAAATAAATGTTATATTATTACCGTAATAACAAAACAATAATTTATTATATTATTAAACTAAAAACATGAGTTTTACCTTAGTATTTTTTTTTCAAATAGGATCTTAGGATTCGTGATTTAATAGAAAAACATATAAATATTAAATATTATTTCCTGATAGATATAATGCTACTTATCTATAACTTCCTTAATAGTGGGTAAGTTATTATTACCTTGGACGATATTGATAGGACAAAACGTATGACAAATTCTACATTATTAGATAGTTGCCAGGGAGTAAGAATTGTGCTATTGCGCTTAGCAACGTTCTAGTTGCTTTATTTAATAACTGAAAGAGGAAGTATTGACTAATAGAATCATAAATAAATGTATTTGTAAGATAATTTGTTACCACATTACTAGGGGGTTATGCGTTTCCGGCTTTTTTTTGGTAGGCAAAAGAGTTTTGGTGTTCAGGTATCGTTTATTAAGTCTGTTATGTATAAAATTTGCAACAAACAATATTAAGCTATTTATTTGGATTTTTTGAAGTAGATTAAAATAATCAAGTATCTATATATTATATTGAGATGATTACAAAGTGAATTCATTATTAGTATGAAAATTTTCACTTTTGGAGTAGTTTAAACAGTATCTATGTTAATACCTGTATTATTAGTAAGTCTTTATAGTCATATTATTCTATAGGGATATTATGAAGCCATGGTCCGTCGAGACACCTCCAGGGGAAAGGTGCTATGGGAACTAAACTTCACACTCGCCGGGGAATCCTAAACTTAAGGTACCAGAGGCTAATAATTGAAAAAGCAATTGTGGCTGAATAATACCAAGGTACGGTAACAAGCCTTAAGATGAGTCGGAAACGAAATGTACCAATCCGCGGATCTAAGTCCAACAACTACTAAGACATTATTGCTTGTATAAGAAGCCAAAAGAGCTAGACGGCAGTTTATCGATTAAGCCCAGCTTATTCGAGTTCACAAGGTGTCTCTAAGGGTTTTCGAAGAACAGGGATTTTAAACTTCCGGTTGCAATCGCAACATAAGTTGCCAACCGTCCTATTCAGAAGGTACATCTACAACAAGATCCGATTAAAAAAATATTCTAGCCCTATAATTCTACAGTTGTAAAACCCTAGAGGTTGATCTGGTTTTAATAGACGAGTCGAGAGGGTATCATTTTAGTTTATAAAGTAGATAGAAATAAAGAACATGTAAATAGGTTGCGTAAGTCAATTGAAATTCAATGTAGAGAATACATACGAAGATCCTACTATTAATCTAATACCAACAATACTAGGTTGGTTCGGTTTATACATATTGGGCTCTAAAACCGAGAGAAAGTTAACTATTCAATAGATTCAATTTGAAGATTTTAATAACTTATTATGTTTTATAGAAATAATATCCGTTTTAACTCCAAAAAAGCCGGACGCGAATTTATTATGGTTTAAAACAACGGGTAAAAATTGTAAATAATAAAGCCTCATCTTTACTGTCGTAGGGTTAAAATCAAATGAAGTAAATATTAATGAGCCATTCAATGGATTTTAGTGTTTATTCTGACACGTTGAAAGATCAGATGTTTGCAGCGTATACTCCGGTTGAAAGACCCTGTATAAATACCTGATTTGTAATTTTAGCCCAGATTAATTTCAGGATTTGGTTGTGCCAGAGGGAAAAACTTTGATTGTTCGTATGCCATCCAACGGCAACAGTAAATTAGGTTATCGAGTACAATTGAGGGATTAAACTAGTCTCAACATTCTAGAATCTAAGATTAATGGAGCAAATAGTTGTAATCTGAAAGGGATCAGGGAAATAATCCTACGAAATACGGAGGTAAACTGCAATTAGGTTTGACATAGTTGACTTTGCTGATATTAACCAAATAGTAATAGTTCGCCCACTTTTAAAAAACCCTATTATAGGTACTAAATACCTTATGATTTCATCTTGATTGATGTAAAATTCCACAATAAATGAATTAATGGTGCTCAATCTTAGGTTAGGGTAAAATCAAATTAGAAAGAAAAATCTGGTATGGAATATAGGAGAAGTTTTTCTAAGAAAATAGACCATTTTTATTAAACAAACACCCCAAAAATCGATTGTAGGGATAACTTTGACTTTAAAAGCTAATCAAACATTCTTTAGCTATTTAAAGCTTGTTTTACTTTTTAGGAATGATTATACTAGTAACTGGAAAAATTAACCTGTGATGGTTTTTAGGGTGAGAAGGGCTGTGGGGGAGTTTTGTCATGACCTCTTTAGTGAGTTTTAGATTTACTAAGAATTGACTAAATCAAAGTCTTAGCGGATTTTTAACTAAATTAGAGTTTGCGAGATTGTTTTTAACAATAGGTATGACTTGTAACATTAATTATCTTAGGTAGTTTAGATTTATAATGTAATATTTTCAATAGCCTCCCTTACACTAACGAAAATGTTTTAATAACTATAATAGCGTATATTGTTTATTAATCGGAGCTATGGCTAAAAGTTCACAAGGAGTTCTCCATATTGATTTACATGGCGAATGAAGGACCCTACGCCAGTTTCCGCGTTAATAACGCGTGCCACAAATTGGTTCGGCGGGAATGGTATATTTTAATCAATTGTTAGGTTTCCTTTAATGAAATACAGTAGGTCTGGTATTTACTTTTTATGGTTTTATGATTTAGGGAGAATAACCTCTGTGGTTTAGCTCTCTTGTAGGAGTTATTCAACAAGTAATTAAAAGAAATAATGGCTTATTCTCACTATTCCCTCAATATAGGTATGATCGTTATAGCTACTAGGGATTATTTCTTATAATAATTGCTAAGTATTCCATTTAATAAATCACGTTTCTACAAGGAATTGTTTATTCTTGGTCGAGTGTTGTAATTACACGCTGCTAGTTGATAATCCAGATTAGAAGAAGATTATGGTGGATTAATGTGATACTTTACCTTTAAACTTTATACAGTTATATTAATGCTAGTCTTTTATGTCAGGTTGGCTACTTCCCTTTCTTTTGAACAGGATTCTATAGTAAAGGGAATTTTATACTTTAGAATCTGTTATGGTCAATAATGCTTTGTTAGTATAAACGTAGTATTCTTATAGCAGTAATATGGTGCGATTTATTACCTACCTAGTATTCGTAGTTTAAAGTTATATATTTTATCTTTTTTTAGCTTAATACCTAGATGGACCCCGTAAATTATTTATAAAAAATGCACATGAAAGGCTGTCAATCTAAGTTTTTACCTCTAGTTGACTCTTAGCTCATTTCAACATATATTTGGTTACCTTAACAAGATACTATTAGTTGGATTTAGAGGTCGATCTACAGAAAATAAATAATATTAATTTAATTCACCCTATGACATTGAAAATATTAATAGACACCAATTTTTTGCTGTACCCTCTTTATTTAAATTTATTCCATTTAATATTCACAGTATTATTTTCAGCTTAGCTATTTGTATATTCTGAATTTATACCTTAGTGCTATATAAATTTTCAAATCTTTCTAGTATAGTGCTTCTATATATTTGGTTTTTTTAACCAATGTTTCTATAGATTTTTTATAGTATAATTTTATAGTTAATACCAGTTTTAGATATAGGCGCAGGCTCAAACAACTAAAGGGTATCAGATAAAGGTGTATAGAATGAGTAGGTCTTATGGTATGTGAGTAGTGTAACAACCTAATTAAGTAAAACAGTTTCTAATTAAGTAAAGGGAGTCGTAACAGATTACGCTCTTTTATAACTTATAAGTAATTTGTTTACTATCTATTAGTATTTACTTTCGCACCAACATTGTGTTGATTTAGTTACTTCTGTATATGGTATCTTGTGATCAGTTCTAATTAGGCTAATCATAAATTTTAAGTTTATCTAAAGGTACGCAGGAAAGTGTTGGTCTATCAGGGTTTCAAACAAAAAACATCTGAGTCGGACCATTAGTTCACGGAATTATAATGAACCAAAGACTTGTTTTATGTACTAACTTCCAAATCCAATAGGTGGTTTCTTATTATAAGGACATTTCATCTACCACAACCTTTGTTATCGGTTAAAGGACCGCCCATTCTAGAATAATAGTGAATCAGGCCGAACATGGGAGGGCTTTCTGTAAGGGAAACAAGAAGAGAAAAGTCAAATAAGACCGCTAAACTTTTATTCTGTAAGCCCTTCGGGCGGTCGGTAGATCCGGACAAACTTGGTAAAAAAGTGAAGAATGGAGGTTATATTTTACCTTTAGATAAAGTAGCTGAGCAGGAAAGTAGCAGAAGCTGGAACAGCAAGGAAGAGTATCAAAGATCGGACCAACCTAAACTCATCCCTAAAGGGGGTCTGAGGCCGAAATCCGTCTCAAGCTGACCCCATCTG
>JACYFI010000257.1:0-10873 GCA_020975735.1 Ophiocordyceps xuefengensis
TATCCTCACAACAAAATTAATGTATTTGATTTTCAAGAACTAAACTTTATCTTTAATGATACAATCTAAATAGGGGCCCATGGATCTAAATTTCCAGAAAAAAAGGATCTAATGCTTTATTGGTATTTATCGATAAAACAAATCTCACAAGGTGTAATCTTGTAACTCATTGTCTATAATAATGGTTACTTAAGAAACTCCTACAAAATTTATTGCTTTTACATATCTTAATTATTGATCTAACTGTCCAAAACTTTGGAATTTAAATAAGAAAAAACAAAAGTAAAATACTAAGGAACTTAAATCTTAATGGTGATGGAGGGGTTATAGATACGGACGGCATTTTTCGTAAGACCTACTTTGGCTTAGTAAATTATCCCAAGAAGTAGAAATGTAAATTGAATTGTCCCCAAAGCATCGAAAGCGCTCAATTAACATAATGAAGATAAGTTCTGAATATTGAGTGTTAATCGCGGAATTTCTTTATTATCTCACTAAGTTAAAAAAATAATTAGGGATTGAATAACAAACCAAACCTGATACCAGAGGTTAAAGAAACTTACTAATTTAAAAATTGTAACGTAATATGTAATTGAATTATAATTGAAAAATACCCTTATGTTTTCAGTAATATTTAAATTATAAGTGAAGAAAAGTTTGTCATATTTTTGAAACCTTCAAAAAGCATACCGAACTCGGAATCTTATGAAAATATAGGTAGGAATTTAAAATCCTCAGAATGATAATTAAGAAAAACAGAACTAATTAGATCATTTAGAAAAATTTTTATTAACTTATATAAACTAACAATATAGTTTCCCAACAATATGGTAACAATTTAGAGTATTCACTTTAAACCCTCTGTTTAAAAGGGGATTTTGTTACCATAGACCTGTCACCTATAGATCAAAACTTGATTATTTGGGCTCATTACAATGATATTAACAGGATCAGGAAAACTCAATGACTTCATTCTTTGAAGTAGTGGTGGTGGGAGTTCCTATATTTATTCCCAACAATCTTTTTTCTTCTAAGATATTTTAACGTAAAAATAACATAAAAGTTCTTCCTACTTTTTGTGTTTTGTTTCTCAAACAGCACACCCCATCCTACAAAGTAAAAAAAAGCTTTACCTGAGATTTTTGGAACCGTGAAAATGCATTGTTTCCATTGGTCTCAGGCTTAGAGTAGCTACAAGGCTCAAAATCTAAAGATTCCAAGGTAATACTTTTTGTAAAAATGTTGTATTAATTTTTTTTAATGTAACTGTATCTGTAAGGTACTTTTTTTCAATTAGCTTTATGTTTGTTTTTTCAAGGCTTAATAGTCTGGGAACAGAAAAGCGCTTAAGGAGCAGCCGTATTCTTTTAGTGTTTGGGTGTGGAAGTGGCCCTTTCAAAAAAAAATATAAGCTTTAAAAAGCTAATCCTACAAAAAACATTCGATATTTTTTTTATTATTTAGGGGTTATTTCCCTTTTTTTTTTTTATATTGTAATGACCATATACTGGTCTATTCGTCTAGATGACAGGAAACTGTAAAAGAAACGTTCAGGAGACGGTTAGTTAAATAATAGCGTTGAAATTTATTCCACAATCCTTAATTATTTGCGCTGACTCTGGTTTTCAAGAGTACTAACCTAATATTAGGTTCGCTGGAACTGTGAAGGAGAGGTATAAAAGTCAACAAATAAAAATTTGTAAAAAACTTCGTTACCTCCCCTAAGCCTATAGTTGGTTTTAATGGCCAGCAGCGAGGGGCTTAGCGGGAGGATTACAGTTACCAGCGTTAAATACCTCCAATGTCTTATAGAAAAAAAACGATATAATTCCATATCCCTTTCTTAATCAGTGGGTCTGAATAATACCAATACCTAGATGATGGAAAGAATTGCGACCTAGGTGTTAGTGCCATTTTCAATACGAAACTTCAGCACATATAAGATACCAGTAGATTGAGTTTATTAAGCTAACAATTACCTATTAATATTTGTATATTTATATATAATTTGGGCTATATTAAGTTTATGGCTTTTAGCCAAAATGATTCTGAACAATGTGTTCTAAAATTATCATACTATTAAAACTATATTTGGTGAATTGGTTTCATCCTTATTATGACTTAAGAAGGCCTAATTATACTAGTAAACCAACTAATTTTTTATTGTTATAGGTTATTTTTTTTAATACTAGCTAGTTAATATCAGGTTTTATAATAGGGAATTTTTTTTACTTAAGCATAATTTTGATATTGTTTTCAGTGAGAATTGTTATTTAGATCCAAATCTGATAATCCTTAAAAGTTTAACTAATGGGCAGGCGCATGGTTTCACATCGGTGTTCACTCGGTAATAATTCTTAAAACCAAAATTACATTGAATAATTAGGGGAATAAGAGTCTATTTATATGAATTAGATTTACGATATAAAAAGGGAAAAAAAGTTGTAGGTTTAGTGCAAGGCGATAAATTTATGAGGGCCAGATGTAATAAATTATTATAAGACCCTTCAAATAAAAAATTCCGAGGCTGCCTATTTTATTGTGTGAGGTACGGAGCGTGCTTGACAGGAAAAATATAGCTTTAAGCGTCTAATTTACCTTAGATTTAGTTATATTAATTACTATACTTACTTGTAGCTCTTTATAACAAAAATAAGTAGTAAAATGTAGCAACACTAGGGTGTAAACGATAATAATTTTATCGTTTAAAGACCGAGGTTATTTAGTGATCGCTACAGACGCATCACCGGTTAGGGGGGCTGGAAATGCTGCCTCCAATGCTACAGTCGAAACTTCGTGTTATTTAAATGCATGAGGGGCGCTTGCTTTGAGCGATTCATAACCACACACCATGCAAAACATAAAGTTAATAAAAGTGTGTGGATTCCTTGGTTCATTCCCGAGGGTTTATATTTTTAATTATACCAGGGTTTCGTATAATTAAGTACAACAATATCGCTGAGCTCTAGTAAACCTATTAGTTCTGGGTACTTAGTAATGTTTGACGCTATTGATTCTTAAGGAATATAGGATGTACGGTATGAACTCACCACATGTATATGTAGGACCCGACGTCGATGAAACTACCAGGTGTTCACGGTAAAAATCTAGCTAATGCTGGAAACGTCTGGGTATAATATAAGTCCACTCGCTTTTTACGTTAGGAACATTCTATTTTATTACTCAGAAAATCAGCAAGTACTTTGCTATTCGTAAGATAGTGAGGGCATAACGTAAAAATACTAAGATAAGGTATAAATATTAACCTTGAAATTTTCCTGACATTTATCTAATTATAGGAACCAACTTCGTAAGAATTGGGGTTATTCCTACGGATTAATAGAAGGTAAAGGTTGATTTGGGGCGTGTAAAAAGAAAGTTCAGATTGCTTTTCAAAAATTCTGTAAATTAAACAATTACACATTATATTAGAAAAAACTAATATTGGCGATGGGTCGTATAGATAAAATCGAAATAAAAAAAGGAGTAAAATTAATTTCTTGGTTCAAGAATAAAACAAGGGGTTGTTTATTTCATTATCTTTAATAAATGGTAAAATTTGTAATTGAAAATCTCATAAGAATAACAACCGGATTCGGTCTTAAATGTACAGGTAAAAAAATTTTGAGTATTAGAATTATACCACCCCTTTAAAAAAAGAATTATCTTGAGATTGAATTTTTGGATATTAGCATGGGGGTTTTAGTCAAGCTTTGGTTTGTTTCTCAGTTATTAAAATGTTGGTTAAGAAAGCCCAAGAGATGAAATAGGGGGATAAAGCGTCAGATTATAGTATTTCTATAAAAAACAAAGGGATAAATTTACCTCTAAAAGAACTTTTTACATTGATCATTTAAAACGGGTGATATTAATCCAAAAGCAAGCTCAGGTACATGCGTCTTAAAAAAACCCTCCGGATTTTTGATACCACAACAGCCGTTTAATAAGTTACTTCGAAAAGTATACATGTTTTTGGTTGAAAAAATATGTAAAATTTTATTAAAGTTACGAAAAGTATATAAGATGATTTAGAGAAGGTAAGCATTACAAATAAAGGGTAAAACAAAAATTATAAGTAGTTCAAGACCTAAAGGATGCTGTCACGAAGACACATACGCAAAGTACAATTAAATCAAGGATTATAGAAAAAAATAAGAAACTTTATTTGATGCTCCAGCTGCTTGTTCCTGGATTTTTTTACGCTTTTAGCGGCACGTAAAAAGTACCTCAACAACGGGCAACAAAAAAATCAGAAGTAGCAGGCGCGTTTGTAACTCCCCGGCACTCCGATTTCTTCTAGTGCAACAGCAATAAAAATTGCAGCTCCGCTTCTTTACTTTTTGTCATTTTCCATAACAGAGGTGGCAAAGCTTTCAATCTTGGAAAGAGACACGGGTGGAAACATAAGCCCGATTAGCTAGTAGTAGGGGGGATTCCATTAATTTTTTTATAGTGCAAGCCTACGTTACTTGGCTAAACAAAAATATACAAGGCGACTGCAACACGAATAAGACTAAAACATAAATTAAAACACAGAAAAAATAAGCCAACAAAAGCATTGAATATAAGTCTTAACCTATTAGGGTATTAGCGATCCCTGTTCCTGTTTTCACCCTAGCCTTTATCCTTGAGGTATGCCATATAACATAATTTTAGCTCTAGGTTAGGATCAGCTTGCCCTAAACCGTAGCAGGACACATGTTTCACCTTAGGGGTTACAGAGGATAAGAGGGGATTTGGGTTAACCAATCAGGAATAAGGGAAGCATTATTACATAGAAGCACCATGGTTTTCAAAACATTATATGTAAAATTTATGTTATGGGTTCTAGTGTTTCCATGATTATAAGCTACCCTATGTTGAGGTAAGCTATGCTCATTTATTAACTTATGATACTGTCGTTTGAGCAGAGCTTATTGTTACAGGCTGAACACTTATTTGTTTGCGATATCCCTACAGGGTAAAAATTTTTTTCTGTATAGCTACGTGCGTAACGGGGGGTCTATTAAGAATGGACAACTTCAATGTATTTTCGTTAGTTCGTCCTTTCTAAATTGTTACCAATGGAGGGGTTTAAAATCTCCTTAGCTTCTCCCTTTAAAGATTACTATAAGCGGAAAATCCTTAACAATTGCATTACTATATTATCTTAAAGATTAAGTGATCAATTTGTAATTTTTGAACAATCAGCAGGAAGCCAATAAGATTGAATTTCTAGTACGATCCTATAGAGACTACACGTAATCCATTAAAAAAAGTAATATATAACTAGTTAATTGAAGGTTCAGTCCATGAAATCTAAAAGTAAAATAGATTAACAGTTAACCAGAAAATTAATAACAAGTCTCAACTCTGACGACCAAAAAAAGAGGAGCTTTGCGCCTAGTATCAGTTAAACCTAATTAAATATTTTAATAGTAAATTTGGAAAAGAAGAGCTTAATTATTAACAAACAAAGAAAAAAGATAATCAGTTGTATATATGTTTAATTTAAACAAAAATAAACACTGGACAGTAAGGAAGTCCTTATACAATTTAGCTAATAGAATGAAAAACTATCTTAATCGTCCTTTAAATAGGTCAACAAACTCTAATTGGCCTAATAAATAAAAAAGCCTTTTTTACGATAAATTACCGTATAAGATAATTTCCTCACTTTGATATTAACAAAATGTGATTTAAAAACTTAAGCTATTGAGTACAACTTTCATATTAGACAAATTGTAGTTCTCCTTACTATAATGTCTGAAAAACAAGGTTTTATTTCCTTCGGACGGTTTATGTACAATAAGAGAACACTAAAAAAAACTATTATCTCTTTAGCTAATAAATAAGTACATTCTTACACACTAAAGGTCTAAAAGTTAGACCTTTTAAACAGGAGAGGAATAATCTTTTTACTATGGCTTTCGCCTAAAACCCATTCTTCTAAGGAGTAAGAGAAGAATGATAGAAACGCCTAGTTCTTGCCAATTGTATCCCTAGTATATGTATATAAATCTTATGAGGAGGTTATTAGCTATATATTTCATCTTTACTTAATTTATCAACATTTTAATTAAATCTAATTCACGGCCTACATATAGTAATGTGTAAAAGAAAATAAAATTATTTAGAGGTGAATGTATTTAGAGCTATAATCCCCGAAATGAATATTGTAGATTCTACCTATATAGAAGAACTGAAATTCTAATTATTGTGAACAAAAATTGAATCAATTAGACGAAATAAAAAAAATAGCCTATAAAAAAGCGGATTATCCGTTACGGATTGCGGATATAAACTTTATAAAGTAAGTAAAGTGAATTTGGAGTAAACAGCGCAGCGTAATTCTTAAACTTAAATCAAATACTTTAAAGAAAATAGTGCATTAAATTAAAGCAATTACAAAAATCTTTATTTAGTTATTGAAAGATTAACATTAAATTTAATTTTATTTCGTAAAGTGGGGTTTGTGTAGCTAAATGCTCACTAGATATGCAATTTCCCACGTACTAGTTTGAATTTCTATGAGGATTAAGTATGAACAATATTTGTTATGTCAATACAGATAGCCAATTCTAGTCTTAGTATTAAAAATTGCAGTATTAGTAATGGGTTTTTGATAAACAATAACTATAAACAGATTAAAGAAAATGTTTATGAGTAGGGCAATGGCGGTGGACGGTAGTATTCAAGATAAAACCCATTTTACGTAGTAACAGTCCCTTACATACCAGACTAGTTTAATTAATTATCTACTTTAAATTAATTTATAATACATGCTGGTTGAGATTGCAAGTAGTACGTTGGTGAACTGTTTAAGATTACTGGAAAAGAGGCGAATGTTATTTGAGTGTAAAAAAGAAGGGGAGGAAATTACTTGAAATTAAATAAAAAATATTAGGATATTTATCCTCCTTGTAACTCGCAAAAAAAACCTTCAAAACTGGTCAATATTGAAAAATCCATGTCTTAAAGCTCAAACTCAGTCAGAAAATACTTATCCCACAAGAGGATACTTAAAATTTTGAAAGAGCATATGTATTATAAATTGCTAACTTTTAAGGCACCTACTTTTTTAAAGCTTATTTACTGGTTTTATAGAAGCGGAGGGTTGTATTCTTTCTATTCGTGATCGGGAAGCAATTCTTTCTCATAGCAAAATTACGAGCGTTTTATTTTAATAGAAGTAGTATGAAAACCCAAAGTATTTTTGGAAGTTCAAAAACAGGTTGATAACCTTATGATAACTTCTATATTATTAAAAGTATACAAAGAAATCAGGCATTAGCTAAAATTTATGTGGCACATTTGTACTAAGATATCTTTTAGAAGAAAATCGTTCGGAGTCTTTTCCGAAAATTCAAAAAAATATCTATAAGTAGTGCGTTGTGGTATGTCACGTTGCAAAAATTCCATACGTTTTTGGTATAATATCTATTGTTTTAAATTTTGCCTAACGGAGAGCCCTTATATGTTTTCTTAAATGCGGAAAAAGATAAAGGGTAGTTAGACATAAAATGTACCCATTACCATTTAAGTGTAATACCCGTGGGAAACAAAGTAATCAATTTCACAATTTCATTATCGAGCTAGGATCCCGTAGAGGACTAAACGGTGACAATCGAAAGTTTATATTAGGAAAATCAATAGATAAGTTATGTCCGGATTCCCACTCTGCGCGAGGCAGTGGTGTGTATGTAAACATTAGAGAACGTTACATACTTACTCACGTGTTTGCTCAAATGGGCCTTAGGAATTTTCCCCTACGTTCTCCATTGACTATATGGGCTGGAAACTATATAGATCATTAAATTATTTACTAATTCTCATATATATTATCTACGTATGTTTACTAGATCTAAGTTGGAAGTTTTAAACTCTTCATTAAATGTAAATAAAATTATTTACTATTATCTACCTAACTAAACTTAGACATTAAATATACAATAGCAGAAACTATAAAGGGATTCTCAGCGACTATACGTCAAATATTTAATCGCCTTTTTGTTACATATTTTTCTTGCATTTTTTTTCATTATTACTATAATAATACAAGAATTACATACTGAACCAGCGAAGCTGGACATACACAAAAAGAAAATAAAGGATTGTGCTGAACCACGCGTAACAAAAGGTATTTTAATACTATAATAAAGGGATATAACAACTATACTAATGTCATATTCTCATATTTACGCGTAATAATAGATGAAAAAGGAAATCTTTGGGTTTAAGGAAAATCTTCTCTAAAAAAATTTTTAGTTTAAAAAGTCTCATTCCGAAAATAAGAATTGCCTAATAGAGATAAAGATTTTTTACCACGTACTCAAACCTTTACATACGGGTAAATTAATCAATCTTAAAATAAATTTATTATCTAGTATATAATATCTAATGAAATTAATATGAATTTTATTTAGTTAATAATTAAATGGTATATTAGAATTGAAGGTGTGAAAGTTTAAGAAAAAAGCTTGTGTATGTATTATTACATAGATTTCATAAACACTGTTTATAAATACTTAAAGTTAATGATTCTTATTTTCAGGATTAATTGTGCAAAACGTTTCTATATTGTGTTTAATTTTAATTTTAGTAAAAGAATTGAATGAATCCTAGAAGGTTAACATAATAATTTTTACATTGCAAAATTTACCTTTATGAAGTTACATACCCTATTGTACATACCATATACAAACAGTAAAAATCCGAAATATATAACTTTTTAAAATTCAATCAGTTTAAAGCCATGACATTTTTTGTATGAGTATTTTGGTAAAATAGTTATACTCGTATGATTAATCGAGTTTTTATAAGAGTTATTCTTTGTATAATAATAAATTTTTTTATCTATCCGTCGATTGATAAAAAATCAAATTTTGATATCTATTGAATCATAAAAATTTTTATTCAAGATTTTTTTTTAAATGAATTCAATAAGAAATCCTCTTAATAAGCTTAGAGAGTTTCTTTTTATCAAAAATTTGCGGTAGTTTCACCATTTGCGAGCTCGATTAAACTGAGAGATTTAGTCAGATAAATGGGCATTTGCCCTTTAATTAATGATGAATCAGTAGTATTATATTTTATCTGAGCTGGTGCTTTATTTTTTTTATAAATGCTAAAGCTCATGTTTAGTCTTGGATCGCTGCAACTGTGGCCCCTTAATAATTATAGGATTTTACACATATCTAAGTAGAAATTATTGACTTGCTTATATAATTTTCTCCTTGTAAGGGCGCAGCTTGCTCGGGACTCTGGACACGACGATAGAAAATATGTACAAAAAGCTGATTTTACGGGCTTCGACCTTGGCCATGCGTAGACAAAATGAATTTATTAGGATTTATAAATTATATGGCCGGCCATTTTTATCATATCCTCGCGAAGACACCTTTAGTGCAGCACCCCTCGCTGCTACGGCAGGGAATGCAGTAATAAAAAACCAAATAAATCCTTTTAATGTTGTTATATTGAGGTAGTATTTTTTATACCTTATAAGGTAAGTATCAGTCAGTGATAGCATTTATTATTTATATAAATCCATTATCAAAATTTGGTTGACTATCAGCTTTAATTATCTGGTCTAATTATTATAACTCATGATTTTATAAAAAATGAAGGGATTCAAGAAAAATCACTTTTACATTTATTTATTAATATTTCTGAAAATTTTTATTGTCTATGTTATTTATATATTTTAAGCTATAATTGGATATTCTTTTTTTACGGCAATGAATTAATTAAATCATATTTAAGGATGAGTAATGATATGAGTAAAAAGGTTTGTAAAAATATGATTTATATTAAAGAAGGGTTTTCGAAATAATTAAACCCCTTCAATAAACGCCTAAAAATACTAAGAGTACATATTTTGACACAGAGGATCTTTATAAAAATGCAAAAAAAGGCTTTCAGAGATGAAACAAAACATTACTAAAATTACAACTTGATAAAATTCAATACTAATGATTTAAATATTGACTTGGTTCTGAGCTATGGCCACCAAAAGCTCTATTAGACCTTAGTAGAAATATGGAAACCCACAGTATAATTATAGGATAAAATAAGACAAGATTATCCTTGAAAAGATCCAATTAGATAAGTAGAAGTTTGAATCAAAGCTTTTACAAGAATCAGGAAAAAAAATTAAACAAACGCATACAATAATATTACAGGAAAAAGGTAAAAGAAAAAAATTTTTTCCCTGATTAAATTCTAATATCTTTGAAAATAGATATCATATAGAAGTAATAAAAAGTCTTAATTTTCAATCTAAAATCTCAATAAAGGATACTTAAAAAACACAAGCCTTAAATCTCTAATAAAAAAATAAAGTAAGTATCCCTTGTATCTGAGAATTATGGATAGGGAAAACGCGTGGTATAGAAAAGACATAAGGGGGCTACTTTCGGTGCTATGCGCAGATAAAGATTATATTTTATTTTATAAGACACACCCCTATAGTGGGTACCTCCTAATGTCTTAAAAAGTTTTATGGTAAAATCTACTTAGAAACGGTTCAGGGTAACGGGCGGCCTATCTGAGATCAAAAGGTTTGATACTTTATTCCAGACAAATTTGTCCTCATAGATCGCGTGGGGGTATCTCTGTAGCTTGCGAGGCGACTTATTTTTCAAAAGTATTTGACGGAGAGAATAGAAAGATAGTCTGAAAAAGGGTAGCGGAACCCTACAAGGGTTTACGCTGAAACAGGCCCATTCCTGGTTTACAAGATAAGTGTTGCTCATAATCTTTATTCTTCCAGTGATACCCTTACTATATCTCTTTCCCTCCCTTTTAAAGGTCATACAATATTACCGCTTAACGAATTCATATCTCAAGTAGAGATGGTGATATGTCTTTTGTGTAGGGTTAAATCTAAATT
>JACYFI010000258.1:0-10994 GCA_020975735.1 Ophiocordyceps xuefengensis
TGTTATACGTAACGCGCTTTTAACCGTTAAAGCTATAAAGCTTGGTAATTCTCAATTAATATTATCTTAAACTTTTACCTTTTTCGCTTGCATATTGGCAAAAAAAATCAGAAGTCAGTGCGTAGTCTTTATGCTTTTTTTCTTTGCCTTGCAAGGCTTAGCTACAAAAACTTTTTTTTCATCTTTATATGCAAGCTACTGGCTTCTCAAGCACACCCCCTGAAAAGGATCATGGCACGCCTGGTCAGCCACAAGAGTAATAAGCGAAGCAAAGGCTGATATCTAAAGCCTCAACTTTTTTATTTCACAGTATCAATTATAGGGTGCTTAAAGGATAGCTAACAAGGATAGACATAATCCAGCTTATGCTCTCGCATAAAAACAAAATAGATAACAAGCTTGCGTATTTACACCATCATGCGATAGCTCCTTCATCTGCATTTAAAGGTAATAGGAGTTACAAAAAACAAAAAGTAAGTAGTCTATAAGATCTTAAGTAGGAGACATTTAGCTTATTTATTTTTTTAGAAGCAAAGGCGTTGCTAGTTTGCCGTAAGCAAAGAAAAAATAACAGCAAAGACAAAATAAACTTACAGTTGTACTTGTATTTCAACCCCTGAGTGTTAAGTCTCTAATTTTGGCTTCGGGTGTGGTTGGTGTACCAGTACAATACTAGTGCCTTGCTCTAAACATTCCTGCTCATATTTTATACTTTGTTTTTAGAGGCTCATTTCCCTAGCTTGTTGTTTCGAAAAGCATTAAAAGAAAACATAATACTAACTATGAGCTTACAATAAAAAAGCTTTCTTAAATTCTGAATTGTAATTTATATATCATTCTAGACTTTAAAGGGCCGGAAACAAGGGGGCTCAACATTAATCTAATAGGATACCATTTAGCAAATGGGTTTTACCTTACCCCGTATAGAAACTTTTCCTTGTTAAAAATTAGTCTTGCTGCAACGCTCAAACGCCACAGGCCAGCACACTCTATTATATTTATTAAGCCTATTGAGCCTGCTTATGATGTGACCAAAGGTTACTTGGGAGATGCCGGTTGCACCGCTCAGAAAAATATCGGTCTGAGCTTGCTAATTCCTAAAGGCTCACTTTGTATGTAGCTTAGTAATAAACAAATTTCAAACTCCCCTATTCAAAGAGTTCATTCTATTGTTTGTTGTGCTTGTTCTATTTTCGCTTTATTTTCCCCCCCCCCCCCAACAGGCACTTTTTGCAGAATCTTGATTTAAAGCGAAACCTTCCTATATGTTACGCGGTCCTCAAAGGTGCCTATAAAAATAGCGCTTGCGCCCAGCTTACCGAAGGGCTATTTTTAATAATATATATTCGAAAATGACCGTGTTTCGCACGCAGCCTGAGTGCTTGGAGTTTTTTAACGTTGACCCTCCATTAAGGGCTAATAATTTGAACATAAACCAAGAATAACAGAATAGAGGCAACATAAAGGAACGTTACGAAAACTATTGACCTTTATAAAGGAATTAAATCTGGACCCAAAAAACTCACTCGCTCCTTATATATTTAGTTATTTTTCGAATAAATCGTGAAATCGAACCGATATGCTATTATCGTTGACACGGATAACCGCTTATCCAGTAAGTTACTAAATTCGAAGGGTAAGCTAGACAAGTCTGTAGGTAACAAGAGATTCGAATTTTAAAAAGTCATGCTATCGGAGTTTTTAAGCTCAACCTTTCTTACTGATAAAGGAAACCCTCCTTTATAAGAGCAAAAGTATTAATCATAGTTTATTTAATTAATCCCGGTGCAACTTCCACACACGAAACCGTATTTCACTTAACACTAATTAGAATCGCGCAAAGAAGATTCCCAAATAATAGATCAGCGTTTTGGTGCTTTCCCATAGATACCATATCCACACAAAAACCTCCACTGTTTTTTTTTTACTAATTACTAAGAAAGTGCAAACCTATTGCATTAAAGCTCTTTAAGGCACTGTGCACGAGTGGTGTAAGTACCAATCCGGGTACATCCACCGTGACATGGTGATTCACGATTTAACTATAATTTACTTATTCAGTAGTCGAATTGCAGACTCACATTCTCAAAATTTTTATCATTTTTTCTGATACTTACGCTTAAATCACATTTTGCCATCCTCCTTGTCCTCAGCGGCTTATCAAATATTCATGATATATATTAATTATTTATTTCAGCACACTTTTGACAATCTAATTAACGAATTCATTCCAGTTTTTTTATCATTTTTGAGGTTTCTTCTAAACCCTGAAAGGAGATAAAATGACCTTAACTTTAAACCTTATTTCTGCTGCTTTACACAATCAAGTAATCTTTGTAATTTGTACACCTAACTACCTTATGAATTTATTAAAAAGTGGGGTAATTATACTATAATATTAAGAGAATTTTCTTACATAACATCGACAATTGTTAGTACATCCTCCAACATAAATATACCAACACCCCGAATAGGGGCAAGTTTACACCCATTAAGGCTCTCATCCGCTATTATTTTTGATTAAATTGGATATTAATTTGTTAACTTCCAAATGCCTGATTTTGGCCAGGGAAGATTGCTATTTTAACCATAAAACACAACCTTCACCCCGATGTAAAACCAAGCATTCATTGGGAGTCGGTATTGTATAAGTCGACCCCACAAGGTCTAGATATACCTTCAATTATATTCGCGGGTAAGCCCTTCTCTTTAGTTCATCAAAGATAAACCTTTTTCATAGAAGGCTTTTTAATGATTACAATTTCATGCAACCTGTTCTTTGTTAAAATGTTATTTCATTTCTGACTTAAAAACACAACGGCTTTTTCCTAAATAAAAAGGATCCCATATTTTTTATCTTTAATTTAAGATAGTTATCAGAAAGGTAATAATAAAGTCCGATATTTGATCTATAATGTATTTAACATAATTTGAAGGCTATGTTTCACCAGCTATACTATGAAGTAGCCCTTTCTGCTTTTAAAATAGTTTGAATACACTTTAAGGTTATCCAATATCCCTTCTTGTTAAGCCTAAATACCTATCCTAGCTTCACAATGATGCAGAACATCTGATTTTTCTCAAATAAATGGAAATAAGATTCCCGTCTGGCATCAGAAACCCTGGTTATAAACCACGGGGTGGTTTAGGGGTTTTAGTATTTCTAACCTAGATCTACGCGCACTAGTCTGGATATAACCGGTGCTTGATGTTTAAATTACTCAGATATAATTTTAATGAAAAGGGCTTTGGATATTGTTAAGTTTTCTTTCGAAACATTAGGTAACACTTAATACTTAAAAATTATTAGTATAACTACCGTCTCACTCGTTTGCTCTCTTTACAATACAAGTTTGTTTATGGCTTGCGCGACTTGTGAAACCCATGTATATGACTTGAAGTCCGCGATTAACCTAAGTTTCTCTTTCGACATCAAGTCTTCTGACTTATTTACCGCATACCTGAGTATTTTAACTTCCGCTCACTCAAATACTTTCTATATGGTTTGGTAACCATAAGCTTTAAAGGGTCCCCGAATTTTGATAGTTTTATCCCGTACTTGAGGCCCCTAGCGTCAAGAAGCCAGGAATGTGTGCACGGTCATAGCCCCAATATAAAGGCCATGATGACTTGTCCTTCTTGTTCCCCTTTTTCTTTCCATATACCCAGGGTCGAATACCTTTCGTTTAGCGAAAGGCTTCTTCACTTCTATAAATATTTTTTTATATTAACCCACGCATATCCAAAATAGCGCACAGGATTTCGTATAATACATGGAAACCCATAAGGTTCAAACATTAACTGAAAACAGACGCGTGCAACCGTTCCTTGTAATATATTATACAAATTGTGTAAGGTTTATCGAGGATTTATCAGAATTAAACCAATCCTATACTTCACTACTTGGGTGTCAGAAACGGTCTAGTGATTTCCAAGTCTCCTGCGTCGGCCTACATTACTCTTGAGTGGAATGCTTAACTTTCAATTTATAAGAACCAAAAAATAGTATATATATTATTAGTTACTGAACGGAAAACTCAAATTATTAAATTGTTATCTAGATCTTAATGCATTCTCATTTCTCAAGACTACATTGGGGTATCGTAATCCCTGTTTGTTTCTCTGTGCCTTCGTTCCCTCAACCGTCAGTTTTTACCTTAAGGGTGGCCTTCGCTTTACCGAGTCCCCTTTGGATTAAAAGAATTCTAATTCTCCCTCCTGAAAGTACTCCCCTTCATGATAAAACTCTAGGTCAAAATACTAACATTTATTAGGCTATATTGACCGTTAGGTACCCTTTAAACCCAATCAAGATGAAATAATATCTAGTCTCTTACGGTATTAACCCCGAACTGCTTGGACACGAATAGTACAAAGACACAATATACATGACTGTCATGTCATATATAATAAATAGCCTTTATTCAATTTTAATTGATAAGCACTATAGAATCATCTTTTAGGCCTTGATCTAAAATAGGATTGCCACTTCTCCAAGTGCTATTCAAGCCGTTAGGCCATGACCCAAAAATTCTCTTTACTGCTTGTACTAATTTGATTGTGGGTTATTTTCAGACCCATGTGGTGTATCAACCTTTCGATTCGACACTACGAGAGTTTTGTCTAGTGAAGTCATCCACCTTAACTCTTACCTATCCCCGAAAGATAATGTTATCTCCCTTAAACGGGAATGTACCACCCTTTATTTATTATATGAAAGGTTTACCTTTCTCTTAAGGCCGGCAAAATATACCTTTATACTCATCTGTACACCCTTTTAATTTAAATACCTTAGTATTGTAGTTAACTTTATGCTTAGAATTCAAAGACCGTGCGATTGCATGGTCAAATACACACCCTTGAACAGCAGTCAATCAGACCATCAACAGAACCAAGACCATTTTTTTTGAATGTAATTTTCAATTCACATAAGAAACTTTCTTTTATGAATATGAATTTCATTACCATCACTATAGAGTTCTAGAAAATTTGAAAATATAATGGAGAGTGATATAATTTGTTATTTAATGATTCTATTTTATAAATACTATTACCTATAAAAATTCTCATTTTGTTCGCTTATTTACCACATACTTAATCTTAACTCGTGGAGTTAGACTATGAATAATTTAACTATTCATAACCGGGCCCGCATAATAGAATAGCTGTTACTCCTGCTGCAAAAATATGCTGCAACACCTTCGAGCAATCAGCAATAGCATCCGTATGATGACTAAGCATATAATTTCTACCACTATTTCTAACTTTTATTATTCCTTATAAGGATAAATCATTTATGTTTATATAATTTTTCCTTCTTAACCTTTGTTACTCACTCTGACACATTTTTGAATTTTATGTTTAGAAACAAACCTTTGCTCCCGGTAAATTTACACGCTAAAAAAAAAAATACAGCAAATTCTTAATGTGTATCTTAGTAGTGATTAAGTTAAGATGATTTAAAGGTTAATTCTATCTATTTATTTTTTCTACTAAAAAAGAATCTTGTATTTTTTTTAAATTTAACCTTACCATTAACAGACTTTAACATATCAGTTTAATAGTTAGAGCGTTTTTTACTAAGACCAATCCCCATCCACATATCTCGCTGTTTCAGCGCCAGAAATTTAACTGTTAACTCATTTATACTAATTAAAGGTAGGTGGTACCCCTTGTAGCTCAATAGATAAAATATATTCTTTCTTCTTGTTCAGTTAAAAGTAAAGCGATCACCCAAATTTCTATAAAATGGAATTTTGTATTGGTATGATACGACGTTTGTTATTCTTCCGGCTTACTTTTTTCTAACCCCTTCCATAAATTTATTTTCATTCCATCCTTCAGATTGATTATCTCTAGGGATTAAGTATATATTTCAAACTCCCTCTAAATAGATTTATTACCTCCATTACCACCACCATTAAACACTAGGGTTTATTAGGATGAGACGGATTACGTTTTTATATAAGTAAATTCAATCTCTTTCATAATAAATTATCATTGGCTCCTTAGTAGGCTATTCCACTATAATAAGACAAATACAGCTCCCAAGCTTACAACTACAATTCAAGAACGGTGTAATCAAATGTACAAACTAAACTGTTTCCTTTTACATCCGTCTTATATATTTTCTAAACACTAATAAAATGTAAATAATATAATAATAATCAATTAATACTATACTAAACTAACAAGCCCTATGTTAATCAAGCCCGAATGCCTCTATAAGGAGCTAGCTATACTAAATCATCTGGAATAATAAAACAAATTTCTATAACTTTTTTAAATTTTACTAAATTTAGAAAAAAACTAAATAAAATTTCCATAATTTCTTAGTCTATATAAAATAACTATTAATGATCCTACACCAAAATCCCTATTAAAACAATAATAGTGTAGAAAGAGTAAATAAAATATAATGATGCTAATATTTATGAAATATTATCATTTTAAAATATCCTTAGTCTATCCAAAATAAAAAAAGGAATTCTTCATAGAATTTAAAGGAAAAACGTCGGAATAAAAACATTAAATATTATATAGAATGTTTCACAAATAACAAATTTAGAAACTAAATCAATTTTATAAAAACAGACATTTTCGAGTAAGTGTAATTAGCCATATGCCACATTCTTGTTTATCAAATAGCCCCTAAGCGGAATATAAAAAAATATGTAATAAAAATCCTTGTAATTAAAAATGAGTACAAGTTTAATAAAAATTTGTAGTAATTTTTTTAAGTACAATGTCAAATAAATGTAAGTCTTAAGTCCGTTCCTTTTAGTGTAAGAAACTTGCAATTACCACAAAACTTGGAGGCTTGGATTAATGCATCATCAATTTTCTGAACACCCGCAGAGAAGTTATTATAAAAAGTAATGGTATCTAACTACAATAAAAAAACATCATACCTGAAGACTTATATTTGTTAAACAAAACCACTTAAATTCTCATTGAAACATTGTGTCCCTGCTACTATTTAGCTCCTTAATTCTTAAACCAAGAGATAACCGTTCTGCAAGTAACTGAGAATATCAATAGTACTATAAAGGAAAAAACCTCAAAGGCAACCTGCCGGCGTACAGTAACAAAAGATTTAAAACCGTGTTTTTTGGCAAACCTAAAATTGATGCCGCCTAATTACTATGTAAAAACTAAGAGCAACTGTTAAAGAAGAGTGACCTGTAGATGCAAAAACTGTAAGCACCATTCCGAATTAAATTATTTATTCTATATAAAAGGGACACAAAATAATATATATGAAAGGGAAATAAATATTTTGTCCATTTCTACATACTTTATTTGATTTGTAACTTATCATTGTGTATTTATTAGAATAGAGAGTCTGGAGACTATAGATCAAATTTTGTTACTACTAATTATTATAGTGAGTTGCAACAAGCTTAAGGATTTAATATGTATAAAACCCCCCCATTATTAGTAAAAATCCTATAATTTTAAAAGATAATTAAGTTACCACCCTAAAAACTCTAAAATTTAATTCATATCCTCTTACTTCAAATTGGATCCTAAGGGACTTATTATTTCTCTTTAATAGTTGTAGAAACACTAAGTATATATATTCAGCTACTCTCAATAATATAGATCTTTAAGTAACTAATTACTTATAGTATTTATACATAAGAAATGATTTTAAATTATAACTTGATTAATAAACAATACGTGATAAGAATCAAACGAACTACTTCTGGTTAGTATTTTTATTTAAATATTATCAGACTATTACTAATTACAGCAAGAAAGCAAATACTTTTCATCATATATTAAAAAGGTGTCATTGCTTGGCATAATTTATAAAAAAAATGGTTTAGATAAATACGGTATTTGTAATTTTAATCGTAAACACAATCTGAAACCATATTCATGCTATTATAAAGAAAAATTTTTTAGGTTAGTTTAAACACGTCTTAGTTTTAATAAAATAGTTATACTACTAGAAGGGGGCAAGCTTTGTAAGCCTGTAATCCTGGGGGCATTGTACCCACCTTGGCTTTAGTTTACGCAGCGGGTGCATAGTATGCATGGGGGTAAAGACAAGGATAAGGCTTAGGTGAGCTACGCAAGCTCGAAAATGGGATGTTTGCAGGTAAATCAGTAAAGTATGCAAATCCCAAGGGGGCATGTAATGTATGTTTAACCCCACCAAACCACAGGCAGAAAAAAAAAGAAAAAACTATAGTTGTTAAATCAGCAAAGTCACTCAACAAGAATTAAATTGGTTATTCCGAGACATAACTAATCTTCCTTAACATGAGAAATTAGAATGCTTCTCTTCTGATTTTGAAAAAGCATACTCAATTCAAAAAGAAGTATCTCTGAAATTTTTTTTTTTAATCTAACTAATAATTAACATGAACTTTTTGTCTGGGGCTGCAAAGCACCCTACCTAAAACCCACGAAAACCCTTACCCTTTACTTATAATTCCATAACTCACTGGCCATAGATCACACCTTCTAGGATTTGTTGTGCAAAAGTAATATTTGAGATTGGCAGCACTTAGTGCAACAATAACTTGGCAATCCTCATCTCATAAGAGACCTTGCGGCCTACCAAAGCCTTCTACGGAATTCACAACTCTGATTTATCTATTTCTTCTTAATATACGTGAAGTATTACAATCGATTATCATGTACCAAAGTAGTATATGTATAATTCATATGACTGTTGGGGGTAAAAATAAACTTATATCACAGATGTATGGTTCTCTAGGATGGTAGTTACATAACTACAGGCTTTTGGGGGTATTTATAGAATGTGTTAGACCTTGGAGACTTTGGTTAGTATTGGTTGTAGGTAGAGATGAAAGAGGATGTACTTGGTGCGGGGGTGATTTAGGTAATTGTGTATTAAAAATGGCTTCAGATTAATGTTGTAGATGAAATTTAACCTTGAGGGTGAATTAGAGATTGTGCATTCATTGTATCTACTTTTTTGATGCAATGGTATGATTATATCAACCCCTACTTTTGTGATTTATTATTAAATCAGCCCTTCCCAAAACACCGGTCGTTGAATTAACTTCCCTCTATACAAAAAATTTAGATAATGAGGCACGCCACCCAAAATAGCCGAAACACCCGAAAGGTTTACCACAAATGGCCAAGTCCATATGGACATAAAGTAAATATTTAATAAATAAACATTATAGGTCAGGCAAAGTAAGTAGTAAACAATTATAGGGAAGCGAAAGAAGTTAGGGGTTTATAATTCTTCAATTAATTCTTTTTTTAGCTTAAACTTTATTGTGATTTAAAACTAATTAGTATTTTGTGGCGCGCCTGTGTATACAAAGGAAAAGAATATATCTGTTATAGGTTTTGTTTTTTAATAACGAATACCATAGAGTTTATCATAAATTGTTGATATTACAATTAAGATGAGATTTATATGACTGATCAAGCATTTACACGAAAATGGATTAATACGTCTATTAATTATCATACCCAGGATATATACCATAATCATTACTGTAAAAAGAACTAACCAAAAAATATTCAGAATGTCTCTTTTATTACTATACGATAACGATTGTTCTAGAATTCTGAGTAAATGACCACCTAAAAGATATACATTAACCATATAAATTGGAATAGGGTGCTGATTAAAAAAATAGATTGTACACAGCCAAGGAAAACCCATTAATGGTAATCCTTTTCAGTAATACCTAAAAAGGATAAGAACTCCCCTATGGAAAAATTTGAAATTTAAAAAGGTGTACCACAATTACCTTAACATTAAGATAAAAGACAAAAATAAGGACAAATGTTAGGATTTAATTGAGCTAAAACCTTCTGTAGAAGTATAAGATCATAGTCCCAGTTCTATCGTATAAAAACTCCGCCCCTGCGCATACAAAAAGACCATACTGATACAAATCCGTGCGCTAATCCTACATTATAATAAGAACTTCTAGGACTCTTGAATAAGTGTTACTTAAAAGCACTCATTAAGTATACTGAAGCTTGAGCCAATGACAGAACTTATGCAGATTACTCTTTTAATACGTAGTCCTAATAGGTACTAAAACCTTAGCAGCCAAAAGAACAGTTATGGTCCTATAACATTGAAATTATGAAAGTTAATCTTAAATTTAAACTTTAGGAAGTATAGGGTAAATTAAGTCTGAACTCTACCCAATTAGACGTTAACTTGAATGACAAATATCCCGGCTAAAATCAATACCTACCTCCAAGGGTGACTCCACCTGGGTGCCTTTTCCGTAAGTAATTCATTTCAATACCCTAAACCGGTCGTTTTGTACGGCAACCCCTTATGAATATATCCCTTACAACATAAGAATATTTAGTGGATTAAATTCTAAATTTAACTTTAAAAAGGTATCAACAATCAGATCCTACCCATAGTAGGATGAAATAATTTATATAACTAGATAATTAATAAGAATATATGGAGCCCTCATAATGTATATAAAAATAAATATAACTGAGCACCTTATTTTATTATCAGGAACCCGAAATACACCTACATAATATAAATAAAGGCTAGGTAGTTACTTTCAAGGAATCTATAGAATAACATTATATCTATGCTAAATTACGGCTAATATAACGTTTCCTTAACAATCGCATTATTATCTAAATAAGATTGTTTTGTATTTTCTTTTAATGAATCCACAATTTGGATTAATACGGCTACAGTATTATTATTGTAGTTAATCACATAGAATATCCGTTATACCATCTAGACCTAAATAAATAATCAATTAGTGGAATATTTAATGTTTCTGGTACCATATGAATTGGTTGAACTATTATTAAAATATGAAAATATGAAGATATGAATCAAGGTTTATTAACTAGTATATAAAGTACTATATATTTTTTAGTAGGTGGGCACTACGTAAGCTTTTAAATTTTTTTTCCCAAGTAGGAGTTTTATACTAGATATATAATTGCACTTATAACCAGGCGCCTACACGTTAATAATAAAAAGATCGTAACATTGTAAAAAA
>JACYFI010000273.1:0-10423 GCA_020975735.1 Ophiocordyceps xuefengensis
AAAAATATATTCTTTAAGAGCCTTTTGCCCTACAATTTTTCTCTTGTAGGGTGTTTTCCATATAGCGCTTGAATTTTTTCTAAAGGCCTTCTTGAGAGGCGAGCCTTAGCTTAGCCACCCCTTGATATCTCGGTGAAACACTTGCCAAATAATTATTAGAAATAGTATTTATATACTTAATTATTATTTTTCAGGTAAAAAATTAATATACAAATCAGAATGTAAGGGGTGTGAATAAATATAATTTTATTATAAGGTAATGTTGACTAGGCTTCTAACGGGAGAGCAACTCTTGGGGGTTTGTAGATCAGACCTGCTTCCAATCCCAGGGTTTTTACCCTTTATGTATTACTTTTCTATAAATACAAATAATTAAAATATGGAATGATAGTAATTTTAAAATTTAGATTAAAGATCCCAAATCTAAAGTTACTGGGATTCCGTCTTGTTTTAATTAATAATAAAAAAACACAGGCTTACGTATGCTGTGAAAAGGTTTTTTTTTCTAGGAATTTTAGGAAAAGCAGATCACCTATTGTAAAATTGAAATGTGGTAAAGCATGATTTTTTGTCATTTTATGCCAAGAGATTCAGATGGTGCTTTCCCAAATTAAAACTTTCCTTAATGTAGGTTATATTTAAGATACTAATGAGTTTATCTACAACTAAGATCCAATAACGTAAAGGCATATAATAGTTGTGGGTTGGGGTGTTAACTAACATGCAACAACATTTAAGTTATCCTTTAATGAGAAGAAAAACCAAAATCATTGTCTTTGCTTCTCTACTGGGCAGGCTTGGCTAGCTGGCTGTGCTGGCAAGCAGCAGTAGGTCATTTGTTTTTTCTTGGTATCCCCCCCTTAAGGGGTTTAAAACAAACTTGAAAGGTTGAATAAATTGTCGAAGGCTTCCAGCTTGCTAGCTTGCTGCTATAATTCTTTAAATAAAGGGCGTTGAACCTAAAAAGATTATTTCGCCTGTTTATCTCCGTTAAAAAGACCTAAAAAGGGTTTACCTATATCAGAATAAAATAGATACCGGTTCAGCTGGTTTTCAGTGACCCCTTCACACCAGACAGGAATGGATCAGAAGAAGGTTGGCTTTTTTGTTACAGATATACATAAGAGAAAGAATAAAATTAGTGTAAGGTACCACCTTCAAGGAGATAAACTGCTTAAGGTGCTATTTAATTCAAGTTATTTTATATGTGGTTTGGGCTCAGGCCTTTTATTCATGTTTTCATACAAAGCTAAACGTAGTGCCACAGCTAATAATATAAAAATTAAATTTAATATTTTAAGGATACCGCCATTTTTTTGCAAGAAAGCTACGCTTGAATATTAAAAGATGAAAAATAAGGCTGAAGAGCTTCGGTGTATGTTATACTATATATTATTTGTTCTTCAACCAAATGCCGTCTATTGGCCAAAAATATATTTTGTTTATGTAATGACTATTAAGAACCAGACCTACATTTTCCCAAGGCTGGGTTTTTAAAGGTTATAAACTCCTAATCTCATACGTTGGTAAAAAGAAGTTCGTATTCTCTTCTCAGGCTTTGACCTCTGCTGATTTAGGTTGATTTTATATATATTTTTAGAGGAGACGCAATTTTACAGCGACCTTACCTATTCACACGATAGCTGATCAGATTGAATAACATGACAATAAAATTATAGTTATTTTCATTTTAAATGATCTTAAGATGGAAAATTAAGATTACTGTTCTTTCAATTGAAAAATGTGTTCTTGCCTTTTACAGCACTACCTAAATTTCTAGTGTTTGAACTTACCTGAGTTTATCTTATTCAGGTTTCAATCTAAGGGTTAAATATTTTTTTAGAACTATGATAATTAATATCGTATCTTACTCTTTTGTTTCTAACCCTGCCTTAATCTAAAAGCGGTGACATATCTAATTTATTGTTAATAGAATTAACTTTAATTATTTTATTTATTTGTATCGTAAAGGATCTACCCCTCTTAATGCTGAGATTACTAAGCGGTGTAAGGTGTATCACATGGGGGTTTTAATTATTAGTTACAAAACATTACCACAATATTTTCATAATATTATATTTTTAATAAGTATTATTAATATTACTTTAAACCTAGTTTTTTTTTACCCTGAATGGAAGGTTGGATTGAATATACACTCTTAAAAACTTGTTATTTTACAAATTGTTTATTATAATACAAAAAAATCTTAATAATAATGGGGACAACATTAAAATAATTAGAATACCATCTTAATATTAATTATTGGAAAACAGGATAATATTATTGTGGTCTACTATATTGATAATTTTCTATATTTTAGCTCTTGATGCAAAGTTATGGATTAATATATATTAAGTATATGATATATCGAAATTCAGAATTATCAACCACACGGGGGTTTTAATATACTTTTTTATTGGTGGGATGTAGTTCTTGCTCTTAATAGTGCGCCGTTGGCTCAACGCATTATCTATGAGGCTTAAACCGACTTAGTATTTCCATACCATTAAACTACGGCAACAGAGTTAGATGAAGGGGAAAAGCCCTACTATTAACCTTAGCTCCGCTGTCAAAAGTGGGGGAAGGATGATATCTTGATAAGTCCCTATGGACCCATCGAGCCGAACGCTGGTCCTCTGAGAATAGCTACAACTGCCTGACCCCTAAACCAGGTATTTCTTACAAAGAGGTCATATTCCTAGCAGAAATAGGATATGATGCCATCGTGATATGAACTTGGGATCATTGCAAGAATCGTACAATGGATCAACAGCAAACCAGGGATCACCATTAAGTATCATATATAAGTAAAGGAGTGGCGACTTTCAAAGGACGGATAAGAAAATATAATGGGAACTACGGGAGCTTACGCCTACAGGTCCTAAAAGGACATGTATACAGGAGGGATCAAGTACCATCCATATGGGAAAAGATCCAGGATTAGGCGTTCGTAGCTACACACTATACTGGAAGTCCCGTAAGTTTTTAACTGACGGTTCTTGGTAAACTAACAGAAGGATAATCCAACTTTTGTTAAGGAAATAACAAGCTTTTTTGGTAGAAAAGACTAAATTATTACAGATTATTTATTGTACTAAGAATTAATTTACGCAGCTTATCAAAAAATTAAAATAAGCCACGCAACATGAACTCCGGGTATAATACCATTACGGGGAGGGATTGCAGAGGAGTTATATGAACTTATCAATGCTTGAAGAGTTGTGTTACTTTCCAATTCCACCCCGGGAAAAGAATATTATACCAAAACACCTAACGGAGCGTAAACGGACATTGACTATAGGGGCCCTCCTAGGAACCAACTAGTACAGGGAAATGGTCTAATAATTATAATTAGGAAGGCTATTATGAACCAACTTTCAACGAATAGCAGGCGTGAGTTAGCCTAACAGAGTGCCACACCGCATTAAAAATGGTCTTAGACAAGAAAATTCGTTTATGGCCCAATAGAATTTATATAAGGAGGACATTCTAAATTGTTTTGACGAAGTAGATCATTACAAACTTGAGTGGGATTGTCTTGAACGAAAGAATTAAAGACCCCCAAGGGATTTTTTGGATTTAATGTCGTAAACGTTAAAGCGGGTTTAATGGAATTCCGATACTCTACCTCTCACTCCGTAGCAGGAACACCTCAGGTTCAAATAATAAGCCCAAACTATTAAGCAAATATTTTCTCCGATAAAAACTTCGAACGTTTTTATCGGTGAACACTAAACTAAGAAGATTTTCCGGACGGGGTGGGAATCACAAGTTACCTTATCAACTCCCATCTATAAATCGATTGTCCGTAAAAAGTAAAGACCCAAAACTCTGAAGGGGAAATTAAAGTTTACATAAAGTTTTTACGACCAAATCTCGGCTAAGCTTAGATATCGACCCAATATAAGTAATGGAATACACTTAGATATGCAGAGACTGAATTAATAGGTGTTAGAGGGATCAAAAGAAAGACTGTGTAAATTGTAATGTCAAGATTAAGGCGTCCTGTGAGGACGGGTTTAGGGGTTAGCGCTTTCCGAAGCTAAAACAAAGAAATACAAGCCAAACGCTAACACACGCAGAACAACGTGAAATATCTATCGGTTAGAGTCAAAAGAAGTAAATCATTGAGGACTTACTCTAGAAGAAGAAATTGTTTGTGGGCAGAAAAATATAAAAAAAAAAGTGTCAGAACTTCTAGCCCCGCGATGAACAAGGGTCGCACAAAAAAAAATGATTTAAGCAATGGTTTCTAAAAAACAGGGTAGCACCATACCCAAATTATCTGAATGCAAGAATCTAAAGATTTGCTATAATTCTACTATACAATTCAAAGTCTATAGCAGGTTAACAACCAATAACCTAAGTTCGTTTCGCAGATATTTTAAGCCACTATCTAGCAAAAAAGTACACATATATACTGAAGAATCTTGTGCAAAACTTCAGCAGCCAAATGCCAAAGCTCGAACCTCAAGCACAAATTTTGCACTTTATGGTAAAAATCTAAAGGGCAAGGATAACATGGGTTTCGTTAAACAGTTAACTAGGATATAGACACTGCGTGTCTTTAAAAATATGAAAGTTGGTAAATGGATATATTTATCTAAAAATTCAATGCCCGGAAGTTATATCCAAAGCTTCCTTTCGAAGGTATTCTATGTGGTTCTACTCGTGACTCCGACTACAGAGTTCGGCAGATTGCATACACGTTCGTATTGAATTGAAAAGACCTTAATCTAATGTCCTAACGAAGTAGATAAAATTAATGGGCCGGAAGAATCAGTTCGGCAAATACCATTATATTAGAGAGTTGTCACCATGAAACTCATATCATAAAACATCTACAACGAAAAAAACAAAAAAATTCTAAGGCCAAATGCTGGAGGACCGATGATGGGTAACCATCCACTGTACGCTCGGGGAAAGGGGGGGGGTGATACGGTAAAGGTTACTTTTTTCCAGTTCATTTGATAGGGGCAAGTTTTATAATATGCGCGAATTCAGTAAGTGACGAGCTTAAAATAAATTTATATATTATAACTATATAATAGGAATATAGAAGGCTAACAATTTATAATTTAAACCTTACTCCATTAAAATATATCTCTTTATAGTTATATTACTATAGGAATTTTTATTTAAAGTAAGGCCAGCACCCATTTCATTTTTGGATCTCCTAAATAAGGAACTTGGGGAATCCTTATCACAAACGTTGGGACGTACATTCATCTAATTCCCGGCGGCCCCTCTAAAGGTTTCTGTGTACTAAGCCATATATGAACAAATATATGAGGTGGGCTGAACTAATACTGCAGCTAAATTAGAGAATAAGTCAGAAGTGAGATAAAAACGAAATGGGCAATCGGGATCTAAGTCAGTAATACATTGACCAGAGTATATGTAAAAGGGCAACCGAGTAAAATTGGTAGTTGGATTGTTTAATTTGACCGCGTTTAAGATATGGACTTTCTACGTGAGGACATTTCGAAAAGAAGGATCAAAAGTTAAAATCCTTGCTAACCAAAAATTATTCGAAGGACAACTTTATTCTACCTTTGGTCTAACTTTAGACCAATAGCAAACTACCGCTTAGACCCCTGTTTTGTATCGGATTCCTGATGCACCAAAAGATGGTCTTTCTTGTTTCTATTCGTAATACCCAAAAAACCCTAAGTAGGTTGCATTCGAGGGTAAAATTCTTCAATTTAATCTTCCATGCTAGAGACTCTAGATATTTAAACTTATTAAAGCCTATTTTGGAGCAGGAAGAATAGGTAAAAAGGAAGAAATGTTGTTGTGATTTTAGCAAATAGGTTCTGTTAGATCAAATCATAACCCAAAGGTAATACTTCATCTTTGATAAATATCTCTAAAAACCTAGAAACTATTCTGAGTATTTATTTATTTAAAAAAAAGTAGTCGTAATGATGCAAACGAGGGAACATTTAAGAGCTGTAAGTTTGCATACAAGATAATTAATATTAGTGCCTTCCTTTAAACTATAGGATTAACTCCTTGTTACTCTTAGCTGCTTTTACTGATACTGTTGGTTTAGCAAAACCATTATTACCAACTTACTTCTCGAATAGAACCCTCAACCGTGGGTAGCCCGTTTACAATGGTGATCGGTTGTTTTAAAATTAGTAACTAGAGGAAATCTAAATTTCATAAAACAGGGGAGTCGAGTAGTATTACTTTTTTGAGTTAAAACTAACATGTTATGAGATGAATTACTATTGAAAAGTTTTTAGTAGATTTCTTTGGATGTGTCAATCTTGATTCTATAATAGATTATACTGAGTTTTGAGTTCAATATCATTACAAAAATCTAATTTTTATGAAAGATTTTTTACCCTTTTTTCAATAAATACCCTGGTCTTGGGTGTTATAACTCCTAGGATTTTCTAAGATGAGCTAAAGTAGCAAAAAATGGTTACAAAGCAAAAAATCATTTAACTAAACACAAGTTTCGTCAGGATTGGTCTAATTAAGAAACCAGGAAGTGAATTAAAAAGGTAAGATATCCTTAAAATAAAACTACTTGTGATAGAGTAAATATGAGCTTATATAAAAAAGTTGCTTGTACTTTTCTTTAATTAGGGACGATAAATTTTAAAGCGACATCAAATTATGGACGGTTTTAGCATACCTACTATCAGTTACCAAAAATTTATACTTATATTAGCTTAAAATTTCGTATATTTATTGTTTTGGTGCAATTAGTTTATTATACAGGGTCAGGGTCTCCCATAGCAAATGAGAAGAGTGACACTTTTTCATATTATTTAATGGTTCTTTTATTTCTCCCTATAATAATAGGAAGACCAGTAGGAGGGTTTAATGCAATATTAGAATAAAAAAAAGAATTTATGTGCTTATAGGTACAAAAGTTCATGGGTAGGTTTTTAATATTATTGCTTTGCGTTATTCTTAGTATTTGAGTTCAACTCAAGGCATTCTAATCATTCATTTAACCAATATTCAATTGTAACCTTAAACCTGTCATTTTCATGCTTAAGTAGCAATAGGTTTTCTCTTTCTATTGCTATACTAGTGAAAATAAAGAGACATGAGAATTGAATGGATAAAAACTATTCTCTATACAATTAGTCAATTCATATAAAGGTTATTTGTATATTAAATCCTGTTTTAGCTTTTAAGTTTACTATTAACTATTTTTTCATTTGAAGCTGTTCCTCCTTTATAGGATCTTTGGTAGACAAATGTGTTTTAAAGTGCAGGCTACTAGAATTAAAGGTTTAAGTATCTTATCTTTAATCCGCTATATTAACTAGTGTTTAAAGGTACTGTGTACATTATTAGTAATAGTAAAAGAAATGTTTTTCTAGCTTTACCGGCTATAAAATTTAATCCTTTTTATTAAGAAAATTTAAGTATTAAAAGGTGCTATTAACTAATAAGGGAGTAATGTTAGCCTCGGCCTATTATGAAGATAAAAACCAATTCTTCTGGACCACCGGCAGCATCAAAATATTTTTAATGTTTAAATTAATTAAATGTATATCAAGTACCTATTCTTTTGTATATCCTTGTTATTAACATTACAAATCCTCTACTTAATTCTTTTATTTATTAATAAGACATTGGCTAAACATGGGTACCCTTATTGGTACAATTCTTTTTAATGGGTTAAATGATAAGGGTGACTTTTAGTGTTTATTGTTGGTGTACATAATAACAATATTATATTTTTAGCTCTTTAATTTTTATATTAGCACCACATAACCCTTACCAGAAGAAAATATCTCTTATATCCGAAGTGTGGATCAAATAGTTTTTTAAGGCCAAATATGACTTATTTGGTGGGTAAAATTCTCTTAATTTTCTTTTTAGTATATCTTGCTATTGAACGATTTATGAAATCTGGGTAATTTATTCCTTTGGGGTCTTAGCTGGCTATGACAATAGGATATTATGGTTTTTATAATAAGGTACTTAATAATTATAGGTTTTATTACTTGCGGATTGTATCTTTGGATTAGGTAAAAAATCATTAAAAATAGGTAGTTAGACAATTCTTTAATTATGGTTATAAATCAAATATATTTGTAATATCTATATTACAGCATAAGTAAACCTACATGCTATTCTTCCACGACAAATAAAATAAGCATGCCACAAGGCCAATATTATTTTTTCTAGCAGCCCTTCAAGAAAAATAATGCTGAAAACTCACATTGTATAATGGCTGAAGCATGACATACTTACGTCACATCCGCGTTCTAAATAAATAAATAAGACCTTTTTAGGGCCATAAAGTAAGGTATAAGAGACTGTTCATGTTAAGGGGAGATTATTATTCAAAAAAGGGCATTCCTGTTACCATTTCAAAAAAAAAGGTGCAGGGTGGCAACAGTGGTGTATTCTAGGGCAGGGGCAGGAATAGAGAGTACTATTGGGTGTTTAATAATAGGGTTTAGCTAGAACCCTTATTAAAAAAAGAACCCATTTACTCTCTTAACTCAAATATTAGGTTTTGCTTTTCACGAAGAACTGCCGTTATTCGAGCTTTAATGGATGTCATTATTATTACTTACGTAGCTTAAATTTTAGAATTTGGTTTATTAAGTAACTGTCTATAAAATCGCGATATGTGGTATACAAGGAGGAGGGGTACGTACTGTTTAATACCTAAAGAAACAATTCTATTTAATTAGAAATTCTTAATCTTTTACCAAACAAATGAAAAATTTATAAATACATTAATTATACTTAGCAACGCGGCCATAGCGCCTTGAGGTTTATTTATTTTCCAAGATAGCGCTCTCCCACGAAATGGACAGGTTTTAGTTGAGTTTACCATGAATAGCCATTCAATGTATTATTTAGTGTTAATCTATTTATGTGTAGGATGAACACTCCTATTTCTTAATTAAGCAACTTCCGAGGATGAACCTATCTTCACTACAGTATTTTAAACATGGGAGTAGAAAAGTGCCTATCAAAAGAGTTGTGGTAAGAATTATTGTGAACACAATGTAAATTCTCGTAGTTTTTTACCTTTATTTTACTTCGTCAGTTAATAACCCCCTGGTACTAAAAAATAACACCCAGCCCGGGGAATAGTGTTTCTAGATGCTTTTACGCTAGAAAGGATATCTCTGAAAAAAAATAAAAATAAATTCAAGGGATAATATGTCTAACTAAAAAACTTACAAATGATATTATTGTACGTCATCGTAAAGGTCCTATCTAAAAAGGACTTAGCAGAAATTCATTTTGAAATTTAAGTATATTTAAAAATCTAGAGATTGTTTTAATAATTTACAAGAAGCAGTAATTACAATGGGGCTATTTAACATTTCTGTTTCAATATAAATAGGCTGTGAAATTTCTGATTTGCTTTCAGAAGAACAACATTGCTTTGAATCAATTTAAATCCTGGAATATAACATACTAAAAGTAAGCTGGGATTGCCCTTGGATCATAAACACACGCAACTAAACATAAAGGGAAGATTACGTAAGTTCCTTTAAAAGGAAATATATGTAAAAAGGAAAAAAATCACGCTTTTATTTCCTGGTCGTTACTGTCCTTCAAAGAACTAAAATATGACTGAGCATTAAGAAAGTAAAAGATAAAATAACCCTTATTTGGAAAATCATCTAAATAGAATCAGGCTATTGAGTTAATGAGATCCAAAAGCTTTAGGGTAGAATTTCATTCTGAAAAAGAACTAAGTAAAAAATGGAGTGGCAGTAAGAGGAAATCCGATTATACAATATATAAAATGTTCATCTGAAGAATTTAAATTGATAACGGTAAGGTTGTATGTTTTCAGGTAGAAGATGCTGGCAAAATTTTTAGATTAAGTGGGAAGTACTCATTATAGAAGATATAAAAAGACCAGGAGAAAATTCTTCCAAAGAGAAATTAATTTTCAGGTCTCAAAATCTAGCCTTTACAATAACTATGGAATAGAAACTTTTCACCCTAATGAATGATGGAAACTTCCTAAAGGCCCTTTAAGTACTTTTAATATGTGAAAATCTTAATGGATAAACAATGGACAAACAAGACAGGAAATTATAAAAATCCTAGATGAACTACACGTGAAAACCTTTATTAAAAGGGTATAATAACTTAGTCCAATTCATGTGGGAACTACATTATTTCAAGAGCTTTTAATCAGTTAATTGAACTATAAATACCTCAAGTTATAATTAATACTTATCGCCTTTCCATTTTTTGAATTATTATATTTAAATGATCTGAAATAAATGATCCTCAATGACAGTTTTAAGCAGAAGGTCACCAATGATTTTGAAGTTACCTAGGATCCTGATTTTATAGATTCTGAATGAAGAATTTATAATTTTATTCATTATAATAGTACCAGAAACTGATTTGAAACAGGAGGATTAAGACGTTACGAGTAGATAACAGAGTATATAGTACGTGA
>JACYFI010000274.1:0-10967 GCA_020975735.1 Ophiocordyceps xuefengensis
TAAAAATATAGAAACCCTAAAATCATTACGTAGACATCAATAATATTGATCCTGTTAGTTACCAAAGAATAAATTATTAAGAGATTATCATTATTTTACGGAGTTGTTGTCACCAATTTTATTATTATTTTTTGTATGATAACTAAATCCAAATTTGTAAAAATAAAAAGTTTTTTAGAGATGAATATCTCGATACTCAAAACCTTTACTAGGGGTAGAAAAATGTTAAAGCAAATTTTTAAGAACTTATTGAAAATATAAAAATATAGAATATTTGGCGTATGTTTTAACTAATAATTAAACCCTCCCATGCTATGCCTACACCCTTTAGTAATACATGTTAAAGAGGAATGAGTCAATTTAAGATACAATAAATTGAAAATAATTATAGCTAATTTAATTTAAAATCAAACAAGAATATATAAGTCTTAGGATTAACGAGCGTTAGGAACAGTCAAAAAGAGTAGATAGAATATTATATCATAGCTTCTAAAAAAATTGTTCCTAATCCCCTTAAGATGATCCCTGAATCATAAAAGGATAATTCAAACACCAAAATTGAGGAATGTGTGAGCTATAGTGGACAAGAACACATTCATTAGAAGTACAGCTATCTTATTTTCATCTTTCAAGAAATCATTTAAAGAAAACTACTATATATTTTTGTCATGTATTCAATCTTTGAGTCTAGCTAATGTGGTGAAAGGTAAGGGTCTCTGTTAAAGATGCGTCTCCTATGAAAACTATTTTATATATCACCTAAATCAGTCAAGGGTTTGAACGGCCTTGAGAAAGGAGGCAATTTCGAACTTCTTATGTACCAACGTATGAAGATTAGATTTTAGCTTTTTAAACCAACCCGTAGCTGGGAAAATTAGGGCCTGGTTCTTAAGTAGTCATACCATAAAAAAAAAAATAATATTTTTTTATAGACGGCTTCGCCTTGGAAGGAACAAAATATATATAAAGGTAATCAATACACGAGCTTTAGCATATTTTTTTCTCTTTATTTCAAAACGTACCCTTGCTTTGCAACTAAAAATGGCCCGTATCCCTTAATATTGTAAAATTTATTTTTATATTATAACTTGGCATAGTTTTCCTTGTTAAACATGAATAAAGGGCATACCCCAAAACCACAATATAAATAACGTTGGATAAATACACTTAGCAGTTTATCTCTTGAACTTGGTATCCTACACTAATTTTTTTATTCTTGTATCTTATGGTATAATCTCAAAAAAGCAAACCTTATTGCTGATACCCATCTCCTGTTTGGTGGTTGAGGGGTCTACTGAAAACCCAAGCGAACCCTGTATCCTATTTGTGCTCATATAGGGTAAACCTTTTAGGTCTTTATTCCTACGATCGAGATCAACAGGGAACATACTTTTTTAGGTTAACTAGCCCCTTTTATTTAAACGACCGGCTTGATTTTTAGGCCGTAGCAAAGCTAGCAAGCTAAAAATCGAGGAAATTCTTAATTCAAACCCTGTTCATGGTGTGGTTTTAACCTCTTTACCAAGGGGGATAGCCAAGAAAAAAAATGCTACTGCTGATTCGCCGCCTAAAGCCAGCAGCCAGCCAGCCCGTAACAAGCAAAGAAAGTGATTTTGTTTTTCTCTCATTAAAGGGTAACCTAATATGTGTTGCATCTGTATGTTAACCCAACCAACAACCTAATTTATATCTTTACGTTATTCTGGAACTTTATGTTGGTAAAATACATCATTAGTATTAATTTTATAAGCCCTAGACATTTAAAAGAAAAGATTTAATGCATTTGTGCAAGCACATCCTTTGAATTATCCTTGCATAATGACAAACATAGCTTTAACATTTCCATCTTAAACAATAGGTGATCTACTTTTTACTAATGTCTATATAAAAAAAAACAACCTTTCCATACCATACCAACTAGCCCCCTGTGTTTTTTTATATTACATTCAAAAACAAGAGAACGCAGTAACATTAATTTGCGGGATTTAATCCTACCTAATTTAATTTACATTGATAATTTTAATCACTTTATATTTATAAAAAGTAACATAAGGGGAAAAAAACCTGAGTTTCAGAACCAGAAGCCAACTCACCACCAAGTAGTTGGGCTCTACCCGAGTTGGCTACAAACTTAAACTTATAAAAAAATTATATTTATATCTTTAAACACCCTATAATTCAATGGAATTGTAATTTAATTTTACTAGGAATAATAAATAAGTATATTATTCTTTATCTTAAATAATTTTTTTGTAAGCATGGTATTCACAGACAAAGAGGAGCAGGAGTGGCTAACAGCTAATCCTCGACTCTATAAAAGCAAAGAAGAACTAAAGCGCTACTGTGAACAGCAGTCAAGAAAAAGTAGCTGCGAAGCTCTTAAATTTATATATTCTTATCTTACGTTATAGTAAACTAGAGTGTTCAAACATTTCTATCTCCGCTGCTATTTTGGGTACCTTTTTTATAATTATCTTAATTGGTACTTCATAAACGTTTAAAAGCCTGTATTGCTAAAATAAATGTTCAATTTTTATCTGCTCAGCATATGCTCCGCATTAGAGACATGAAGGAAACTTTTCCTTAGACTTTTTGATATTAGTAAGCTTCTGGGCTGAATGAACATCTTTAAAATTTTAATAAGTTTCAGGATTGAATTGGTTTAAGACCAATGTGAAATTTAGCATCTTTAATTCTTATAATTTAGCGCCTCGGCTTAGCTTGCTAAAGCCTCAGAATATGCCAAAGTCATAGCATTTATATTTTTAATATAAATATTTCCTTCCTTATTGTGTCAGGGCATTCCGCCCATGCAGCATATTTCGGCTTCTTATATACAATAATGTTTTAGTTTACCTTTCTACGTTTAAAATAAGTATAAAATAATGGTATTTCTATCTTATGTGGGCGAACGCCATCATTTTTATTACCTTATAATTCTAAATAGAGAACGCACTACCTCTATCTTTTTTAAAGGTTGTTTAAACACACAATCTAACTGATAATATGGAAAGTGTGCAGATACCTACCTAGTTCTAAAAATTAGTGGCCCGTAGTGCTTTCAGCTTACCACCAAAAATTATCGTCGAGGTGGATTCTCGAACACCACATACCTAAAACACCAAAATTTAGGTCTACCTAATTAGAACAACGAGAATTATTATATTTCTATTGAACTTCTATACGCAAACTTAAGATATTTTAGTGTTCGGCGCGGATGCGCAACGGCTATGGTATGCGCATTAAAAACCAACTATTATAACAATATCGTGCAGCATTATGCTGTAGTTTTGTTTTGGTGCGGATACTCGTCAGCACGCAAGAAAAAAACTTGAAGTACTTGCACAAAGAAAAGAGATGAAGTTTTTAACTAACTTAAACAACTTTTACAAAGAAAAGAGGCCTTGCTTTGACGAAGGTAGCATTAGCCCTTTGAAAATTTGGAAAATACTCTAATAACAGGGAAAAGGGTCAGTTAAATATTTTTAATGGGCAGATGTATGCTAAAACTACTGCGTTTCTAAGCAGATATACCAGGTATTTTAACGTGTTAGTATTTTATTGCGTTTATACCTCATCATTTGACGCGTTGAGCTATATATAAGTTCTTATTGATAGAAAAACCTGTACCCCCACTTAGTGCGTTGGCCTTGCCGCCTTCTGTTTTTTATTAGCATAGCTTAGTAAACAACAAAAAAAAGAAAACGACCACGCGCACATTGAAAAACCCTGCAAGGGTCTTATCAACAATAATCAGGCAAGCCCTACGATTTAGGCACTTAAAAACTTTTGTGTGGTGCGGTTTTATATTCTTGTAAACAAGAAATAAAATATGCAAGACACTTTTATTTTATTATTCTTGATAACTTACGTAATAAAAAAAGAAAACAAATTCTCTATTTATAGGAATAGAACTTTTGGACTTGAACCAACCACGATTATTTAAATCATTTTGTACCTTTAAAACAATCCTGTCCCTAATCTCAAGCCATATTCTATATGTAATAATAAGCTTTTACGGCTTTAGGGTAGAGATCAATTCTTCAACTTATTTAGACGGTTTTAATTTATTAAACTATTACCAGATATTCCCTAATTAATTAGAATCTCATAGGGGTTAGTAGAGAGTCTTAAAAAATTCTATAGGGGGCTTACCATGCGTTTAGGCTTTCTCCTCGCTTACTTGTTACTTAACTTAGTATCTTGGGATAAATGGGTTAAAAACAAAAATGTTTTAATGTGGAAATGGAATTTTACCTATCCTTACTGAATTACAGTATTCTTTATTATGTTCTTTCGAAGTCAGGCATTTTTGTATTATCCTCTTAAACAGTTTCTTTACAACACAAACCACCTAAATGTCAAATTAATATGTTATTTACAAGGTGTTTATATTTCTATTGTCTTTGATATTCAAAGCATCATTTTTACGATAATAGAAAATATATTAAAGCGATCTAGTTCATGTAACAGAGAAATATTTAGCTTACTCACAGAGTTCCAATTGTTACTGTTTTATTAAGAGCTTGGCCTCAGTAAAGCTTAAATGTGTTAGAGTTGTTGTTTATTTTGAATTTATTATTCATGTATTTAAAAAAATAAAATCTAATATTTAGAGCCTTGCGCCTGAAAAATTAGAGTTTCCTCTTATTTTGGGTCAGCAAATCTTAATTTTTAAGCTATGTAATGAAAAGGGGCCGTACATACACTCCGCCTAAAAAAGTGTAAAGTCTCCGTATCCAATCTATTAACCTATGTATGTAACAATAATTTTTATTAATTATTTTCCTTAATTATAAAACATAAAGTTTTGATGCGGGTGTATCCACACTTGGAACTACAACATTTTAGTGGGAAACCGTTAGTTCTACCATAACCTATACCCTTTTGTACAAAAGCCCTTGACTTTAATCCTTTAATATTTTAATAACTATATAATAATCTATTAAAACAATACTTAACCTAAGAACTCCATTTAGAAAATTAACATTATACATCTAGGAACCCTTTTTGTATGTAAATTAGAACTATAATTAATAAACAACCCTCGTTTTTATATGCTATAATTTTACTTATTTTAAGGCGTAGCAATATCGCGCTAAGCGTTACTTGTTCACCAAAGCTCACTAAAATAATTAAGTATTATTAATTTTATATGATAGGCCTTGCCTTTTCAGCCTTAATTATAATTTTGCCAGATAATATAAAAAGGCTGTGGTGGTGGTAACATACTAATACATGCACATATTATAAGCTTATACTATGGAGATTCAGGGGGGAATCGAACCCTGGAAACAGCAAAAATGCAAGTTTACGGTTTTGCCCAATAAACTAACACCCCCTAAAAGTTAGTAATTATTTATTAATCAATTTTTTCTGCTAGCATTTTTTCCTGTTTTAAGGACTAGCTGCCTTTTAAAAACATAGCAACGGGTTAAAGCTATAAAAAGGCATTTAATTCTTTGTGCTGACTTCTCTTTTTGTGAGGCGATACATTCGTCAGCAACGCCAAGACAAAATGAGAAGTATGCCTCCTACCAAGAATATAACAATAACCTTACTTAAGGTTTTATAGTGTAAAAACATATCTATCGGCAAGCTGGATTTTGATTTTTTTGACCCCGGGGCCCTTCGCATAAATTAAAAAGCGACTTTAACGGCAGCTACTAAAAGATTAAAAATTTTTCATTTTCATAGATATAAATTGATACCAGCAAGCAAATATTCCTTCTATAAATTGAAAAGGGGATGATTCCAATATTTCCAATTACACCGACGAATTAGATAAATGTTGTCTTACCTATGATACAACCCTCTCTGTTACTATTACATAAGAACTAAAAAGGGATGGGGGGCTAATAAATACTTTTTGAGCTCGTTAGCCAATAAATTATTATTCTAAGACGTTGCAGTGTGGTATCGAACCCTACATCTTCCAATTGATTAAAACGTTGCATATGTATTGACCCATATTAATACTAAAAGTCCCTTCCTGTGCCCACGTAAGATCTTGAACTTACAACAAAAGCAATTTCATTACTCTTGCTCGGGCCAATTTTGAGACTCCCGGGACCGTCTTAGAATACCAGGACATTTTGAAATCAGGTTGTTAAAATCACAAAGCGACTATATTCATCTAATGTTACATAACCTAAATGATCTGTAGATAATAAATTCTAGTACAATAATAACCACTCCTTATGTTCGGGCCCAAGCACTCTTTTTTCTTTAGCAAGCCACCAAAACATACGGGGAAGAATATGAGATTAAATGCAGAACAAGAACTTGTGATGTCTCTTTGAAAGAAAAGTGCGTTATTTCTTTCAGTATTACATTAATTTTTCACCAATTAAGCTTAAAGATTGCTTAAAATTTGTTGGGCTGCGCCTTTTTATTCTTGTTAAAGTAAATAATATTGCGCAAGCCTAAATTTTATTTTGTAAGCGTTAGGGCTTAGCCACTGATTGTGCTAAATAATACCTTAAAGTAATCTTCAAATAACCTTTAATAGAGATCTCATACATTATTTAGTCCCCAATACCATACTTATTATTTATAATCTTTATTTATTTTATGTTGTACTATCAGAAGAGACTGATTTAAAACCATAGGACTGCGCTTTATTCGTCTTTTTCTGCTTTTATTTTGCTCAATGCCCTTTCCAAGGCTTGCTGACAAAAATTATGCAAAGAACACTAAAAATAGCTACCATAAAACGCATCCTTAAGGAGTGATTGGAACACTCATGGGTACTCCTCCAGTTGGGCTTAAGCACCTCTTGTCACCATTTCAGCACTTGACTTTAAACCTATTATTTCAAAGTCGTCAAAATTTCCAGCATACAAGCGCTATGGCTACAGTTGGAATCCAACCTTTGTTTACTGTATAGCAGTATTGCTTTCTACCAGATTTAAGCTTAATCCCCTTTTGTGCTTTAATATTGGGGTGCTTTAGGATTTTTCCTGCAACTAGCTCTAAGGCTAAGAAAGCACAAATACGAAAACATTTAGATTAGTTTCAATTTTTTTATAATTTATCATCTTTTAAAAGCTAAATCTTGAAGTTTTAAATTTATAGTTATTTAATAAAGCTAAAATAACTTTTTTTATAGGCCGGCTTGTTATGAAACATGCATACTTCTTATTTTTTTTCCTGCGGTGTGACAAAGTATGCCGCAAAAAAAATTACTTAAAAACATTAAATAGTTTTGTTTCAATTAAAGGAAATTTCTTATCCAATCTTCCATAGACTAAGCCTTGAAGGCATAGAAAAATAAAGCTGCACAAATTTTGAATATAATATATAACTTTTCATCTCCTTTTGGTGTTTTTTTATTACTGTCTTCCCTGCGTAAGCATACAGGGGTGCCTTTGAAGGGTGCTTTTTAACTAGGATATGTACAATCGCGCAAGCACTCAGTGCTTTGCGCAGGCCCGCGAAGCAACGGCTATTTTTTTAAGTATATTAGAGGAAAAATTTACAGAAGACTTATAAAAATTTACTCTCCTTATAGTCATTGCTTATGCAGCATAATAATCTAACACGATATATCCCCTCTTATGTGTGCATGGCTTGTTATTTTTACCAACACAGGCCTTATTAAAAAAATATAAGGCAAAAGTATTCCCCCTTTTTCAGTTACTTCAAAACCTAATGTTTGGCAATGTCGAAAACCGGCTAAATCATTTTAAGAAAAGGCCAGAGGTTGAGTTAAAACATTACAATTTTAAAGTTTTTGCGGACCAGGCCGTCAAATTTGTTTTAAATATTCTAAGGCTGCAAAGTGAGCTCTCAGAATAATCATACTTGATGTTCACTTTGAAGCTTATCTTAAAATTTTATGAACTTAAGGACCTCTCCAGTGTACTTAATAGGGACCTTGCGATTAAGAGTTCTTAAATTATGTTTGACGAGCCAGATGCTTTTACCGAATAAGATATCAACGCTAGTACGCGGCGCTCATGAGGGTCTGCACCTAATATACCACGGACAATGAAGCATGGATATGTCTTACTTTTACAAATCACACCACAGTATAGGCGGACAGGGATTTCGAACCCGCCAGGGGGTGGCCCAATTGAAAAGAGCTATGTCGAACCGCTTGACTACTAATCTTTTTATTATTTTAGATGAGGCTACAAAGTCAGTGCCTCACAATCTGTCCGCTATCTATTTCTTTGCTGGGCTCTTACACATACTAAACCCTTTATTTATATTTTGTTTGCTGGTTAATGACTGATTTATATAGACGCAAGCTCACTAGGGTGTGTTTTGCATACTTTAAGCTTGTTTTGCTTTAGCTTCTAGTTTAATTTGGTTTTGTTTCTCTAATGAATATTTGATCTTTATCTCGAAAAGACAGGCGATGACAAAGGCGAATGCTACCGCTTCTAAGAAGGGCGAGAGAAAATATGCCAAACCATAACTTATCCTCTTAGAGATCAGGAAACCTATTATAAACTGCCGGAGCCTTAAGCCTGCTACAAATATAGAGTAGGCTTATTACTCTTAAAGGGTAAACATGAGCATTATTTTGATCCGCACCCCTGATCATCTTGGGAAATTAGGTGCATGGTTGATCTGTAAGGGTTTAAGAGGATAAAAAAAATAAACATGACACGGTATACCTTGAAAAACATATAACAAAAGTGAGCTGGTGATATACAAGAGAAATTAGCCTTAAGTGACTAACAAAGCTTTGCAATTCATATAGTAAAGATTGCTAGTTTATACTAATTTAGCCGGTGAAAAGTATTGCTCTGCTTCATTGAATTACTAAACAATACATTTTACCTTTTTAATGCTAACAAGTGCTATAGTATATTTTATGAAATAGTGAAATAATAAAAATTTAAGTACTTTATTCTTCTTTAAATCTCAAGATTCGTACGGGGATAGAAAGCCCCTAGAAAATTTCCGTAATAGTATATTAACTATTATTTAAGAAATTTCTCTAAGAATAAGTTTCGGGCCCTATATGCTTTTCAAGCACTTATTCTTACTAACTTAGCGTTCCGTGCCCCGTGCTTATGCTACACAATATTCTGTTCTTAGTAAAGACAACTCCTTATGTCATTAATAATACAGAAGATATATATAAACAAAAAGGCATATTATATTCTAATATTTTAGACAAATAACACAGGTAAACCGAATAGTTAGTACCATGATTTTTTACCTTATGGAGTAACTTTGCTTCTTTGGTTCCTTGCTGGTCAAACAAGTTTGTTCTTATTTTTATTTCTAATTCTCCTAAGAAGAAAGAAACATACGCTGTCTCAGCCGTATTTACGCCAGCACCTTGAACGCTTTTTTAATCGACGAACAGTCGAACCCATCATAGTTCCGCGATCCCATGAGGATAAGTTAAGCCGAGCAATCGAGGTCCCAACCGCGCACTCATTTTGTTACAACTCTTTGCGCAAATAGCCTGGTTCTATATATGTTATATATTATCTATTTCCATTTCTGTCAAAATGTTCAACTATGCTTCACTTTTTTTATTCTATATATTTAAGCATTTCCATTTAATATTTTACCTACTATTAAGACACTTTCTATTCCGGGTAACACTATTATGTATAACATCAAATCTGTAAATTCTTGGCCTCTATTCCAGATTGGGGCATACTTCTGCACTAAGTTTGCCCCCAACTATTTTACTGAAGCCGGAGACTCATTTTAATAATCCTGTATCAGTTAAACTGCTTTTAAATCTAAATTAATTTCGCGACTTTACATCAAATCTTCAAAATCCTGGTGATTTTTAAATACCCTATTACTTTAATATGGTGTGAAAAAGCGGAAGAACTTACTTCATTGATGGGGCCAAAACTTCTGTAACAAACCAGAATTAAACCATGAATAATGTCTCGGACTAATATTTTTTTCCTTAATATCCACAATGTAACGTAAATACTAAACCTATCCATCTATAGATCCCTTATCTCGAACTAGTGTGAGTCATGAAAAAACTAATTACACTTGTTATAACCTATGTTTTAGATTTCGGTTTTTAATATCTTGCATATTTTTCTAGCAGGCCTTGAAAAGGCATAAGAAAAAATAAAAGCATAAAAATCACATCGAGAAAGGAGTAAAGCCAAGCTAATAACCTTGATTGTATTTCTTTTATTTATTATAGCGGATCCATCCTCAGAAGTTATAACCAGGGAAAGCCACCTTTAGTTTCGATAAGTTAGACCTCCAATTTTAACTTGGCCTTAATATTAGTATATTATTCATCATTCCCTTACAGGTATAAATTGTTCTTATTTGAATATTTATGATAAGCTTTTTAAGCTTTGCGTCACAAAAAGTTTAAGTGTCCTAATATTCTTGGTGGCGTGCCTATACATAGGCGATTTATGAAATCGTCTATTTACAACCCTAAAATGGTAAAAACGTTTGATTTTCAAACTTGCCAGATTACAAAGTACATTTACCTAGGAACTCCTACTGTTTCATTGTTTATTTTATTTTTTTCTCTAATATACCTTTCATCTTCTTATGTTGTGCAACAAGCGCCGCGAGGTCTCCGACGCAAAGTAGTGATTTTGAAAAGATTAATCCAGACTAAAAAAGCTTTGTGATTTTCTATTTTTCTTTTGACAATACATTTCAAACGCATCCACTAAAACCAGTAATTTTAGTGTTCAAAAGACAAGGTGTGGGGACTGTAGTTATTTTTGTGAAGAGAGTCCATTGGTACTATAAGATTTTACCCACCTTTAAATCCAACAGTTTTTAAGACAAAAGTTCGAATACGATCGTTTTGAGTTATATACTGAATGGGATAACTTTTGGATTAGAATGTCCTCCCTAATAAAAACTGAACTTAACCTTTTTGAATTTGAGGAAATCCTTAGATTCTTCCATCCTCCTTTTCATTTTATGAACTAGACAGGAGCGATTCCTGCCTTTCTATAAACGGTTTAGGTTAATCTACCTTTTATACTTTTCTAAAT
>JACYFI010000275.1:0-15203 GCA_020975735.1 Ophiocordyceps xuefengensis
AGATATTAATGAATAGACTTAGTTGTGCAGCTAACTATCTTTATTCTTAAAATAAAAGTCAACGTTAGGTGTTGTTAGTAATAAGGTATTATTAATTTTAATTTAAAAAATTACACGTATGAGATTATTAAAAAAAGGTCATCTTTCTTAAAACTTAGTTAACGCTTTATTAATAATCGAATTCATTTTCGCAATCAAACCAATATTAAAAATATTATGAAGATTTCTGTTGCATTACTATAGGGCTTTGTCTTAGGTATACAAATCAATACCAGGTGGTAACTTTAGCTAATGCATTTATAACCCTGTATAGCTGAAGATTCAATTCTGTTGGAGGGGAAATAATTATGCTTGCGACGTATCAAAACGGTTGACTTATTCTTATTTACACGCAATACAACTGACAGCAATTCTTTATTTCATTAAGTATATTTCAACTCATGTCGTAGAGGGTTTTCTATTAACCATCCCACTAAGAGCTCCTAGAACAATTAGCTTCATGTAATAGGAGTTCTATAGTCCCTTATCTTTATGATAGGTACCAGGTTGCTTGGGTTACTTTAAATAAGGCACAAAAATGATTATAATATTTAAATGGCCCAAAATAATTTTAAAACATTAAAACAGAATAAAGATATTTATTCTTGCATGAATATAAGTCCCTAAGGGGAAATAAAGAACTTTTTAAGACTAAAAAATAAATAAAGCTGTAATTTATTTATATGTTTAATTTAGGTGAGGATTCTTGTACGTAAAATATAAGCTAAGAAAGCTAAAAGGGACTAGTGGTAATTTATTAATGATTTAAAATTAAAAAACATGAGTTATTAATAGGGATTGCTTCTACAGGAAGAAATAAATCTAGGTTTACAAATATCATTTAATCAATTTAAGTGGAGTAAGGTCCTGAAAAATTCAGTTAATACTATAGGTATACAACATTAGTAAGTTATTTGTTATTTTAGAAGTTAATTTCCTGGGGAATTAGTTTATTTAAGAAAATAAATAGAGAAAAATTATTAAAACTGTATGAAAGGACTTTTATTAATGTCCTTCTTTTACCTGAATTATAAATATATAACTCGAAGCTCTCGGATCTAGTTTTTGTTATAAAAAACATACCAGAAGGTAACTAGAATAAAATGAAAAGGCTAAAATAATATGAACAACGTAGAAAAACCAATAATAGGGAAGATTTAACAGGAGGTAAAACACCTTGTTTATAAAACAATAGAGTCTATGAGACCAATCAGACTCCTAAATAGAAAAGATGTAATAATTATACAAGAACAGGGCATTTTTTAAATTGAAAAGAAAAATTCCTAAATCAATTATTGTTAAAAGCAACTATAATAAATTATGGTTTTAATGGTGTGAAAGTTGCTAAATGTTATAGCTTGGAAATACCAGAAGTTTTTAAGTTTTTGGCTTCAAAATTAAACTCTAATAAACAAAGGGAACCGTGTGAAAAAGTTCTGTAAATTTATTAAAAGTGACGTTTTATTGTGATTATATAAATAATATATACCGGTTTTAGTAGTCCTGTAGAGGTATAAAGTTTATGTTAATTTATTGGAAAAAAAATAAAAACCTTAAGAAGAAATGACCTGACAGGGTCATTTAGAAGAATATCTAATCATTTCTTTTGCAATACTAGTTGAAACGATTAAAATATACTTAATTAGTATACCAAGGGATCGTCGGGTATCTCCATTAGAATCGCGACAGGGCTGGGTACTTGTAGGTAAGCTGACAACGCTGCTTAAATAGGCAACAAAGTCGGAACTTTTTTAATCTAATAGTATTTTAGAATAATGTCAGATATTCGAACCAGAAAAGATTATTGCAGGCTTTAAATAAAAACGGTAAGTTTGTATGTTTTTTAGCAACTATACGCGTCAAGGGCGCCCCTATTGAGGGTGCCACAGTTATTACTGAACTTTAATAAGTACTGATACCTCTGAAGTAGGACAAGACTAAGCTTGAGTACAAAACGAAATACAGTTTTAGTTAATTTGGACCGTATTTGTTGATAAATTTATTACAGCTACTGCCCTACAATAGGCCGATGTACAAAAAACGTTTTAAATAAAATAGTAAAAATTTGATAAAAAAGTTATATTAACCTGTCCTTTGCGTTCTATTTATAGCTTGTTTAAGTAGGCTTAATAGATGGAGAGGTTATAGTAAAAATAACTTAAGGGACAAACTAAAGGATTAATAATAAAAATATGAAATATTGACTTTTCCGTTTTACCCATATTTGATGAATAATTTTCTACTTAGGAGCTATGTTCATTCTGTTTCTTAAACTAGGGGAGTATAATATATATAAGGATGTTGAAAACGCCGACATCGTTAAACTTTGTAATAACATAGAACTGAATATACAAGAAGTACTTATTTCCTCTTTACTTAATTAAATAAGATTATACGTCTTCTTACCGAACTAAGTAAATTTCCAATTTGTATTGCTATGCATAGTAATTAAAAATCAATTTTAAACATATATGAAACCTTAAAGATAATATTAAAGATTGTGTTTAAATTCCCTTTAGTGCATATGAATTACACATTGTTACATTTCTTCAATATTAATAATAGGATGTTACAAATGCTCAGGAGGTCATTTTTGCCTTAAAAAGCGTAATACGGATGATGCTGATTTTCAAATTAAAAAAAGATGCAAAGATAATTTATTTTGGAGCATTTAAGAATTGTATTTAATACTTATTAGAAAAATAGATTACTATCATACTACAATCAATTTAGTGTTAGTTCGAAGTCTGATAGACAAACTGTTCATAAGCATTTATTTTTCTTTTAATGGTTTAGCATCCTTTATAGGTTAAACGTACATTCAATACACTAATGAATTTAAAAAAATCTAACAGAAAATACATCCGTTATAACCAAATTATCAATGCCTAAATGTAATACCGGGCTCCTTTAAAAATAATATATTTTTTTTACGAGCAAAAAAGGGAAAAACTTAACAAAAGACATTTTGATATTAAAGAATACCCTTCCTTGAATTAAAATTATTTTGTAACGAACGGAATTTGGGGTACTGAGTAATGTCCAAAGCATCAGTAAATAAAGAATTAAGGACTTCAACGACTAATAAGTGAGTTGTCCACATAAGACTTTTAAAAACGGTATTACCCCTAAATTCAAGTGGCTGCTGCTGCGAAGCCAGGTGAACGGTTGGTTCAACATCTAAAAAAGCCGTTAAAAATTAAGAAGAATTACAGTCCTAAATTAAATCTGAAAAATCATAATATATAAATTATAAATTTAAAATTATTATGCCCATTATACTCTGTCATCTGGGAGGTCTTCTCCGTTAAATAACGCAACTTGAAACAGATCTCGCTCTACTACTTTGTATTACCTTTATTTGTATTATGCAGGACATGGTACTATGTGCTTGTAATAAGCTGTGCCACGATTCTGGCTGGAGCAGTAATCCCTTTAAGGTGATCTAGGGTTACTATTGTATAAGAATACCTTTCGCTCCTTACCCTCACTTATTTAAGATTTAATTTACTAATTTTCAACTCTTTTTTTTTATTTTTAAGTATGTTATGGTTTCTTGATGCCCAAATGTGTTAGAGATAGGATAACTATATATAATGGCTAATCCTATGCAAACAAACCCCTGCTGCTATAGTGCGCCGAGATGAGATTTGATTACCTTTTTATAGCTATGTTTAGACCTAGTACCAAATAAAGTTATAGGTGTTATAGCTCATGTTGCAGAGTTCATTATTAATTAATTGTGTACTACCTAAAGGGTAGATTTAGTGTATAACCTAGAGGTCGTACAATCAGACTATTAAGCAAATATTGGTTCTATGTATTGTTTATACAACTTCTTTTGGATATTAAGCCATTTTAGGCAGCCCTAACATGTTGATAGTCCCATTTTATTAAACTTGGCAATCCGTCCAGGTTCTATTATTTTTTTCTTACCCTTCTTAGTGTTAGTTCGCTGGTTATTTAGCATAATAATGAAAAATAACCTAATAGACTTATACAAAAATAAAAAACTTAAAAATTATAAATACTAATTAGATCTAACTAGTAATACTTGGTCTATGTTTTTTTTATTTCATTTTTCTCCTAGTTTTACTACTAACATAGGATAATTTATATAACATTTACTCTAAATTAAAAAGACTATGGCTGTAATGCGATTTTACCAACTTATGATTGCCAGAATTATTATTTGGTGTCAAATTCCTTCCATTAAATCTTTACTTGATGGAATAAGTTTAAATAGAAATTTCTAAGTTAATTCTTACTACTATATAATTTATGTATGATATTTCTATAAATATATAATTATCTATAAATATGAGCGCTTGCGCCTATTTTTATATTAGATTGAGGCATCTAATGTATCAAGTGGTTGTATATTCGATTTTTTGAACTTAGTGAAGACTAAAACGAAATAGTCTACGAAATTAAAAATTTGTGTAAGTGATCAACATAGCTATTTCAAATATAGTGACATTTTTCTTTATTAGTTCAAACTGATAATAACACTCTATTAATTGTACCCTCAAATATTTTTTTAATTTTCAATTTACTAAACCAAGGAGAAGATGAACACAAAAAAGAAAGACAATATCCCCTGAATTTAGGACCTGAATAACTATGGTTATAGAAAGATGATTTATTCCACTGACGCTAAAGTATAGGAACACTTTTACTAATATTTGCTTTATTTCAGGGATTATTAGGGTACAAGCTTTTCAAGTTCTAAATAAAATTAGAGTCTAGTGGACCAGGGGGTTCAATTCCATATCTAATAACCAGATTGTATATGTATTGTATACCGCCACAGCCATTTAGTAGTTTCTCTATAGGTTATGCAGCCTTATTAGGGTGGATTCTGGTAGAATTTCCTACTTGCTTTATGGTAGGGGGGTCCCCCGATATGCAAAAAAAAGCAAGGGGGCTCTTGAATAAGCAAAGCAATAATATAAATTATGAAAAGGTGTCCTAAGAGGCTTTATTTACTATAAGAAAACAAGCACCCGAAAAAAAAGATAACAAGAGATAAGCCTTTTAGGTACCTGACTTGAACCGAGGGTTATGGAAAATGGATCAACCAAATAGTAATAAAAAAAAATGTGGCGTCCTAACTTCGCGCTTTTAACGGGAAATGCTCTCTTGAAAAATAAAAAAAATTTCCTTTAATCTTGCAAGGTGGATTTGAAGCAAATGGTATTTTAGATATTATACGTTAAAATTTAGAATAGTTATTAATCCTACTTAAACTATACTATTTTACCTCAACAATAAGTAGACGATTATTTTAAAAATATTTTGTTTCATGCTTATTTTTCTATCCTTGCCTAAGGGTTAACTAGAAAAAATAGCAACCCTCCTTATTGAAAATAATTAAAAAGTATAGTTGTAATTTAACGAGTTACCCATAAAGCAGATGTAAATTAAGTCGTTTTATTTTCAGGAAATGCGTAAATAAATACACAAAAACAGGCAAAATCTTGATGGTTCTAATCCCATTGTATTAAATGATTGAGAATCGTCGTTATTAAAACAAGATAAATTTACTTTACTCCTGTAAACCAAAAGAAAAATTCTGTTAGTTAATACACGCTTTGATTAAACAAAATTATAGACTAAGAACGGACACATGTTTTTGTATTTACGACTAAACTGATACTAATCTATGCATAGTTTAGAATATGACTACCAAAGTAGATGTTTATCCTTATTAATTATAAACTTAAAGATTTTTAAATAATAAGTTGAAATGTTTATTGGTGGACAATTAAACAGAATTAAAAACACAATAAATTCCTAAAAGGTAAAGAGGTTTTTATCCTTATTGTTGATGAAGAAATCCATCTCTATGGAAATTGATAAAATATTTAGATAATGATATCCTTTTAATATGATAAAAATATGGAGTTATATGGGATGGAAAAGGAATTATTGTAAAAAAACTTTCGAGGCTTTGCCGCTGCTATGGGGCAGAAAAATAATAAAACTAAAAAGATAGATTGGGCCTACAAAATAGATGCATAGTAAAAAGAACGTTGTTTCAAATGAGGCCTTATAATTAAACTTATCAGCCCTTGTTAGGTATATTACAGGCTTGCCTTAATTAGGATTTAAAGAATGCCCGTCAAAAAGGAAATTTTTTAATTATCCACTTCGCTATACTGCATGGGATCCTCGTGTGGCTTGGGCAAGCTATGCTTTAAAAAAAAATACGGTTAGTGAAAAATTATAATAGACCTTTTGTAAATTTCTTAAAAGATCATTAAGAGATGTAGTTTTTAAGTAGTGAACAACTATTGTAAGTTTCGGAGAACAATATGCAGGAAACCTACAGTAATGTGTGTTACCAATGGGATCCTCCAGGAGACTCACGAGAAGGCCCCCTTATAGGTGCTGAGGACATAGTCAGTATTCATAGGTAACTACTGGTTTTTCTTCCGGCAAGATTTCCCTAGATTAAAATAAACAATAAAGGTTTTTGCTAATTACTCCTATTAGGCCCCTATTCAATTCTTCTCCGCCTGTAAGGAGGTGGAGGTAGGACCAGGTTGAAACCCTCTTATCTCCTCGTTCAGGGATTACAAAGTCATTAGCCGGGACCTTGTGGGTGACCTTTGTATATGTTTGGCTTTACATCTTTCACGGTGTAAGTAGTTTTATTAGGAGGAGAAAAAACTTCATAACCTACTTAGCTAATATGAAGACAACCGGTATACGATACATAACTATTAAGCTCTTATTGGATGAGTGTATAGCTTTTATACAGACTATTTTATTGTTATATCAATACCTGTTTTGCTGGTAAAAATACTGTCTGCGTAAATTTGGCCAATTTGCGTGGGAAATAGATATAATGTATTTAATTATTCTTTGAATCAGCAAGGATGTTTAATCGATTCTTTGATTTATTAAAAAATCGTTCAGAGACTTACGCAAAAACAATTTAATATGGTTATATAGTCATTATTTAAATATAGAAGATAGTAGATTATTTTCTATTCTTTCGTTTTCTATGAATATAAATAAATTTGAATTGATAAATTTGTTCATACTAGCAGGTTTAATTGAAAGGTAAGTGTACCATAATAGGTACCAAAACAGAAAGATCACCTAAAGTCATTTAGATATTATCCTTCAATTACAAAAATAGTATTTTGGATTTAAGAGACTATCCTTTAGCTTTAGACTACACTCTAAAATTAGGCCATGATCTTATTTTTCCGGGAAAAAAAAGGAATCTAATGCCTTTATGTTTTATAGGATAAGACAAATCTTGAAGGTGAAATTTTGTACTCATGTTATAATGAGCTTATTAAGAACTACCTAAAATTTTCCTTTACAAATAGATTAGAATTGATTTGGATTAAACTTCAAAACTTAATTACAATATAGGAAAAAAGGTAAAAGATATAAGTAATTAAAATTCTATAGTTGAATAGGAGGGTTTTGAGGGCACGGGGCTTTTCTCACGTAAGAACTATTTGGCTAGTAAATATCCTAAAATAGAAGTAAGATTTGAATATCTCAAAAGACAAAACCAATCATAAATAATTGAAAGAAAATTCTGAAGATTTGATTGAATGCGGATTTTTTATTATCCTCAGTGACAAACATAACTAATTAGAACATGATTAAACCCCGATACTGAATACAGAGCTTAGGAACTACTAAATTTAAATAGGTTAACTTACAATATTCATTGAATATAATTAAAATACCCTCTTATTTTCACGTAAATATTTTAAATATTATCAAATTGAGAAAAGTTGTTGTCACATTTTTTGAAACATTAAAAGCATACGGCAACCTGGAATTCTAATTCAAAACTTATAGTAGAAATAAAATTCTCAGATATGAATAATATTAGAACAGAATTTAATTAGATCATTTAAAGAATTTAATCACTTCTTATATAATAAAATATAGTCCTAACAATATGGAACATATTGAGTATCTACTTTTTAACTCTTTGGTGTTTAAAACGATTATTAACCAAATGAGACCTGGTCTAGTAAGATAAAATTGATTTTAGGGTATTACAATGATATTAACAGGATAGAAACTTCAAAACTTCATTTCTTTTGAAGTTAGCTGGTGGTGGTCATCCCCTATATTTATTTCGAACATCTTTCTCAAGATATTTTGTAATTCGTAAAAAATACATAAAAACGTCTCTTTATCAATACCTTTTCGTGTTTGTTTTTCTCAGCAAGCACACCCCATCCCCTAACAAAAGTAATAAAAAATTTAGCTGAGATATTTTGAACCATGAAATGCAGTCATTAGGGTCTAGGGCCCCTAGCCAGGGTTAGGCGAAAAGCACAAATAATCTTAAGTTCCAAGATAATATATTTTGTAAAATGTTATTATTTTTTTTTTAACTGTATCTGTTATAGGGACCTATTTTTTATTTTAGCTTAATTCGTGTTTGTTTCGAGGGCTTATAGTTCTTTGGACGAGAAAGCCTTAAAGGATGCAGCCGTACTTTTTTGTGGTGGTGCGGAGGCGTGCTGCACAAAAAAAAATATACTAAAGCTAATCCCTAGAAAAATATTCATATATCTTTTTTATTTAGGGTTATTTCCCTTTTTTTTTTTTAATATGTAAAACCATTTACTGTTCTACTTGTTCTAGATGTAGAACCATGGCTAAAAAATAGCGTTGAGGTTAGTGTAAGTATGTGTGAATAATCACAATCAATATTAATTTGGCGCTGGCTTGTTTTCAAAATACCTAAACTAAATACGTTTGCGTGGAACTGGTAGGGTAGGTCATAAAAGGCACCAACTAAAATTTTTTAGAAAATTCTTCGTTACCTCCTTAGGTAAGTTAGGTTTAATGCAGCAGGACGGCTTAGCGGGAGGATTTAAGACTTACCAGCGTTAAACCTATCAATAGTCATTTATAGAAAAAAAAGATAAATTTCCCTATCCTATTCCTACATAGTGGCTGAGTTGAATACCAATACTAATGATGGAACAAAATGGCCTAGTAAGTGCTTTTTTCAATCCAACCTTCACGCAGATACTAGATAAGTGGTGGAGTTTACTTTAGAAGCCTTACTTAGCCTGTTACATTTTGTACATTATTATAATAATTTGTGCTATATTAAAGTTTAATGTTTTAGTCACTTATTTAATGATTCGAGAACAAATAGTTGAAATTGGAACAATATATTCAAAAAATAAATATTTGCTGAAATGGGTTCATTCTATATACCTTAAATGCACTATACTTAATTAAAGTAAAATCCAAGTAATTTTTTATTTGTATAGTTAATTTTTTTGTGAATTCTAGCTAATTATACTCCAGGTTTTAATATAAGGGGGCATTTTTTACTTAATACATCACTTGATAGTTTTAAGTGGGAATTGTATTTAGATTCTAAAATCTAAATAATCTTTAAATCTATAAACTTGAGATAGGAGGCTGCAATTGCTTCACATCGTTCCTGCAGCTAATAAATCTTAAAACAAAAATTACCTTGAATAATTAGGGAAGAGTCTAATTATATAATTAGATTAACGGATTAAATAGGCAGAAAGAAAGTCTAGGGTTAGTGCAAGTATACAATTTCATGAGGGCAGAGTAAAATTATTAAGCCTTGACAATAAAAAATATTGAGGCGCGGCTATTTTTTGTTGGGTACGAAGCGTGCCTTAACAAGAAAAGATATTAGTAAAGCTCTAATATACCTTAGAATTTAGTTTAAATTTAAATTACTGTACCTACACTTGTTACTCTTAAAAGAAAAAAGGTAGTACAAAATGGGTTAGCAACACTGGGTAAACGGTCAATAATTTTATCGTTTACAAAGATCGTCGGTTATATTCTAATTGTGATCGCTACAGACTGCTTCCACCCGGTGGAGTGGCTGAAATGCCTTCTCAATGACGAGTCAATACCCTTCTAATATTTTAAATGCATGACCTGCTCATTTTGAGGGCGGCATCAAATACACCCAACAGCATAAACATTAAAGTTAAATTAGAAGTATTGGATTTTCGGTCTATCCCGAGCGATTGATTTTTATATACCAGGTTTCGGTTATACATTAGTACAACTATTATCAGCATGCTCTAGTAAACCTGTTATATTTGGGTTTACTTAGTATGGTTTTAGCTTAATGATGGTCTCTTAGCCAAAATATTAGGATTATGGTTTTGAGTCCACCACATGTTCTTTAGATTCGACGTGGGATAACTCGGCTGTTCACGGTAAAAAAAATCTTGCTAAGTGATGGAAACTTCGTACAAATAGTCCACCTGTTTTCGTTAGTGAACAATTTTTATTTACAGGAAAATTCAGCAAGTTAACTTTGCTATTCGTAAAAAGAAGTAGCGTAAAAAACTAAAATATCATATAAATATACAATTTTTACCCTTGAATTCTGTCAATTTTATCAAACTGTAGATACCCAATCTTTACCAAGAATAAGGAATTGCGTTATTCCTATGCAGAATTTAATAAGGGAAGGTAAAGGGTTGATTTGGTGAAAAGAGTTTTCCCTAGATGTTTTTAAACACATTTAAATACAATTAGCACATTATTATTAGAAACAAATAGGGGTATGGGTCCCGTTTATAGAATAAAATTGGCAAGATAAAAAAGGAGCAAAAAATACAATGATGTCAAGAAATCAAACAGGCTTGTTTATTATATTAATCTTTAATTTATGGTAAATTTGTAACTGAATCTAGGTAGTAAACAACTGATTCGGCTTAAATTACAGTCAAATAGATTTGACATATAGAATTTTTGCTAAACCTTAAACAAAGATTATCTTGAGATAATTTATTGATTTAGCTGGGTTTAAGTCAAGCTGCTTGGTTGTTTCTAAATTAATGTTGTTAAAGCCCAATGGATAATAGGGGTATCGTCAAATTTAGAGTATTCGTATAAAAACAAATAGGATAAAATAATATCTATCAGAACTTTATACATTATATTTTATCAACGGGTGATTTGAAGCTCAAGATAGGCCTCGGACCATGGTCTATAAAAGCTCCGATATTTTACCACAAAGACCTCGTTTTAATAAGTTAATTCGGATAGTAGCATTGTTTGTTGGTTGAAAATATGTAATTTTATTAAAGGTTTTAGAAAAAGTATATAGAATGAACATTAGAGAGGTAAGCATTTTACAAAGTTAAAGGTGTAAAAAAAATTTATAGTATTGCAACATAAAAGGGGATGTCTTTCAAGAAAAGTACGCAAGAAATTAATACTGATATAGAAAAAAAAAAAGCAAAGAACTTTTTAATGTCCAGGTGCTGTTCCCTAAAATTTTATTTACTCTTATTTTGAGCGGCAGGTAAAACATAAACCACAGACGGGGCGCACAAAAAATAAGAAGCTAGCCAGCGTAGTAACTCCGCACTCGATTTCCTTCTGTGCACAGCAATAAAAAGTGGCATGCATCCGCTTCTTAGTTTTTTCTTTTTCCAGATAATCAGAGGGGTGCAAAGCTTAATCTTTTGAAGAGATCGGGGTACGATTAAGACTATTTTGACTTATAGGGGGATTCCTTTAATTTTTTTTATAGTGCAAAAGCGATTTTAAGCTGGCTAAAAAAAAAATATACCAAGGGGGCTCTCGCAACACAAAACATAAAAAACATAAAATAAAACACAGGGAAAAATATAGCAAGCAATACCAATTAAAATTAGCTCCTTAACCTTATATAGTATCTAGCGATTACCTTGCTTTTCACCCCAGCTTTTTACCGTGAGGTATGCATATTACATCTATTAAAGGTCTAGGTTCAGGATCGCTTGCCCTTAACGAGTAGCCAGTTACATGTTTCCACCTTAGGGGGTACAGAAGATAAGAGGAAATTAGGGTTTAACCATAAGGGAATAGAGCATTATTCGTGAAGCACCATGGGGGTTTTCCAAAAACATTAAATAGTAAAATTAGTTATGGGGGCTTGTATGTTCCTTGTATAACCTTACCCTGATGTTAGGTACATCGTCATTATTAACTTATGGATACTGTCCCTTTGGGAACTAAGAGCCTTATTTTACAGCCGCCAACATTAATTATGCAGTTCCTACAGGGGGATAAAAAATTTTTTCTTGGTTAGGCTACGGTGACTCGTGGGGCTCTATTAAAAGTGACACGCTTCAATGGTATTTTCAATTTAGGTTTGTTTGATGTTTACACTCGGAGGGTTAATAATTCACTTTACTCTCCCATTTTAAGGATTACTTATATGCGGAAAATCAACAATCCATTAACTAATTTTCGCTTAACGATAACAAGTGACTAGTTATGTAAATTTTTGAAAAACAGCCAGGGAAACCCTAACAGATGAAATTTTTCTTAGTAGGGGGATCCTTAGAGACTACCACGTAAAGACCATGTAAAAAGTAATATATTTAAATAGTGTGAAAGATTATAGTTCCCCAGACAAATAAAAATATAAATAATTATAAGTAACGAGATACATTAAGTACCCAAGTCTCTAACTCTGACGACAAAAAAGAAGCTTTGTGCGCCTAAATCACGTTTAAACCTATAAATAATTTTATATAATTTTGTGGTAAAGAGAAGCTTTAATTATTAAAACATAGAGAAAGATACAATCAGGTGGTAATATTGTTTAATTTAATATATAAAATTAACCGCGGTATACATAGGAAAACTCTTATTACATTTTGCTAATAGAATGAAAAACATCTTAAATACTTTCCTTTTAAAATAAGTAGACAAAAAACTCTTATATGCCTAATCAATTAAAAAGACTTTACTTAACTACGGTAAAGATAATTTCTCACTTTGAATTTACAATATGCAGGATATTAAAAAACTTAACTAATGAAGAAACTTCTATATAAAACTAATGTAGTTCCCTTACCTATTAAAGTTATGAAACAAAGGTTATTTCCCTCGCGGGTATGTTACATACAAGGAAAGAAACTAAAAAACTGTACCTTCTTCTTAGCGCTAAAATGAGTCCACTCTTACATAACTAAAGGTCTACAATAGTTAGACGTTTTAACAGGAGAGAATAATCCTTTTTTGCTTCTATAAAAACCATACTTTAGAGAGTAAGAGAAGAATGGATAGAAGCTCAGTTCTGCATATGCAGTATAGGTATATGATATCTTATAGAGAGTTTTTATAATAATTTCCATCCTTTATAACCTTTTCCAAATTAATATAAATCTAAATCATGGCCTACATAAGTAGAAAGTGTTATAAGAAAAATAAATTATTTAGAGGGTTGATGGTATTTTGACTATATCCCGGATACAAATTGAGATCTACCTCATATAAAAAGACTGAAATTCTAATAAATTGTAAAAAATTGAATAGATAACTTAAGCAAAATAGCTTTATAAAAAAGGGCGAGTATGCCTTTACATCGGATATAAACTTATAAGTAACGGTAACGAATGGCGTAACAGCAGCAGCCTAAACCTACTTAAACTTAATTCAACATACTTAATAAAGAAAGTTGCATTAAATAAAAAAATATATAAACTATTTTATTTTAGGTTATGAAAGATTAAATAATTTTATATTTATTCGTAGTGGACGTTGGTTAGCTAGTGCTTCACTAGATAAGCATTCCCACGATAACAGTTTGATTCTTAGGAATTAAGTATGCCCAATATTTTGTATGATATAGACAGATAGCCAAATTCTAGTCTTTAGTAGTTGAATCAATTTGCAGTTATTAATGTTTATGGTGATAACAATAATAATAAACTATATAATAAATCTTTTGAATAGGGCTAATGGACGGTGAACGGGTAGTAATTCAGCTAAAACCGATTACGTTAAGCTATCATATCAATACAAGACTAGTTATTAAGATTATTAACCCTTAAATCTAATTAAAATATGCTGGTTTTGAGATGCTGAAAGTAAGTAGGGTGGAACCTGTTACAGATACTGGAGAAAGGCTGATGTTATTGTTGCGTGGAAATAAAAAGGGGAGGAATCGTATTTGAATAATAAAAATACTTTGAATATTTATCGTCTTTTAACTCAAAAAAAATCCTGTACTTGCATATTTAATAGAAACTTGGTAAACTAAAAACTGCAGGTAGTAAACATACTTATCCAATAAGAGGATAACTAAATTTAAAAGAGCGAATATGCTAGGATTATAACATATGCTAATTTTAAAGGCACCACATTAACTTAAAAGCTTGATTATCCGGGTTTCTAGAAACGGAGGGTTGGTTTTTTCTATTTCGTAGATCGGTAAGCAAATTCTGTTCTCAATAGGACAAATTACCGGACGTTTAATTTAATAATTATATATAACACAGTAATTTTGTAAGGTAATCAAGTAACAGTTCGTAAACCCTTATGATTAACATTCTATTTTTAATAGAAGTATACCAAGAAAAAGATCATTAAGCTTAAGAAAGTGCACATGTACTTAAACTATTCCTTTGTTAAGGAGGAAAAGTTACGAGACTTAGAAAAGATTCAAAAAAATTCTTAGTAAGTTGTCGTGTGGGTCATGTTCACCCGTGAAAAATTCCATACGTTTTCCGGGTTAAAATTTTATTATTATTAACTTTTGCTAACGGCAGATAGCCTTATATGTTTTCTTAATGCGTGAAAAGATATAAGCGTAGTGATAAAATGTACCCTACCCCATTTGAAGGTAATACCGTGGGAAACAAAGTAACTTAAAATTTTCACATTGTTTTCTATAGGATCCGTAGAAATAAACGTGAAATTCGAACATGTTTATTAAGTTAAATCATTAGTAGTTGAGCGATCCACTGCGTGGAGCAGTGTTGTATGTAAATATTTGAGCAAAACTTTAACTGAACTACTACTAGTTGCTCAAAGGCGCATTGGTAATTTTCAATTAATTCTAGAATTGACTATTATGCTGGAAACGTAATAATTATCATAATTATTACTCTTTTATATCATAGATATCTAACGTATTATTACTAAGTTCCTAAGTGGAAGCTATAATCTTCTCGATTAATAAGTGAAATAATAATTATCCTAATTCTAATACTAAAAAACTTAGATTTAATATACAATCAGCACGAAAAAAACTATAAAGGATTCTAACGAGACCTCATACATCCAATCATTTTAATTCGCCTTTTCTACAATATTTTTTTGCAGTTTTTTTTATTATGTAATATAATAAAATAAATTCCATAACTGGAACCAGGAGA
>JACYFI010000277.1:0-13746 GCA_020975735.1 Ophiocordyceps xuefengensis
TATGCTATAAAAAACAGAAAGGCGGCAAGGCACGGCACTAAAGTTGTGTTACAAGGTTCTTCTTATTAAATAAAATTATTATAACTCAACACTTCAAATGGATGAGGGTATAAACGGATAAATAGATTAAACACTTTAAAAATCTTGGGGTAATCCTGTTCAGAATAGCAATAGTTTAAGCTAATCTGCCTTTAAAGATATTTAAAACGTTCCCTTATTCACTTATTTATAAAAATTTCCAATTTAAGGGATTTCATACTTCTTCAGCAAGTCTTTTTGTTTGTAAAGTTGTTTATTTATTAAAACTTCAAATCTCCTTTTTTTTGTGCATACTGTCTAAATTTTTTCTTTGCGTACTGACGAAGTAATGCGCAACAAAAAATACGGCATAATTGCTGGACTATTGCTAAATAAAGTTTGTTTTTGATAGCCGCATAGCCCTAGCTTGCGCTATGGCGACACACTAAACTATCTTATAATTTCGGTAAGTAAGTTAATAAAATATAATAACTATCGCCGTTGTCTAATATTAGATTAAGACTAAATTTGTTGTGTTTAGTATTTGAGGTGTTCGAACACCCTTCGAGATAAATTTTTGGATTGGCCTAGCCGAAGCTACGCCTAATTTAGAACTAGGTGTTCTAGACCACTTTCATAATTCAGTGAATGTTTGTTCTAATCACCTTTAAATAAATAGAGGGTGAGTGTCTCTATTTGGAATATAAAAGTATTAAAATTGGAATGGGGCTTTCGCCCCACATAAAATCACAATACTTGTGAATACTTACTTTAAACGTAGAAAAGGTAATATCTAAAATTTATTTATACAAAGAGAAATTGTTGCATGGCGGAGCACCCTTGCACAATAGGAAAGATATATTATATAAATATATAGCGAGCTTGCAATCCGGAAGGACGCAAGCTTAAAAACCGCCTTAAATATAACATATTAAACTGATACGCTAATTCACATTGGTCTTAAACATTAACCCCGAAAGTTATTAAATTCTTAAATGATCGCTAAATTCAGCCCAGAAGTTTAATAAATACTCAAAAAGAGCCTAAGGGTAAGTTCCTTTCATCCCTATTGCGGATGGCATATGCTGAGCAATGAAAATAACATTTTATTAGACCAGGCTTTGTAACATTATGTTAAATAAGACATACTATAAAAACCGCATACCCTAAAATGCACGAGAAGATAAGAAGTGTTGAACGACTCTAGTATTTAATATATTTGTAAAGAATAAAAATAGTAGTATTTAAGGTTGCTGCCTCATTTTCTTGCTAGCTGGTTTTCACATAGCGCTAATTTTTCTAGTTCTTAGAGAGAGCTTAGCCTTAGCCCCCCTGGATCTCTTCTGTCAAACATGCACAAAAAATTATTAAGAATTACAGTTATAAATATACTTATTTTATTATTTTTAGTAAGAATTGAATCAGCACTAATCATGAATTATAGGGTGTTCGAGATAAATAAAATTTTCATTTCATAAGGAATTGTAGCTCAACGCGGAAGGCAACTACTTGTGGTGTATGTTGGCTCCTGGTTTCCGTAATCCAGGTTTTTTACCCTTTAAGTTACTCTTTATAAAATATAAAATTAAAATATGAATGAGGTAAGTGTAAATTTTTATTAGAGTTAAATCCAAATCTTATAGTTCGATGGATTCGCCTTTGTTTTATAATTTTATAAAAAACACGAGGATAATGGTTAAGGTAGGCACAGTATGTTTTTATATAGGGATTGTAAGAGCAGATCAACTATTTGTAAGATGAAAATTGGGTTAAGCATGTTTGTCATCATGACAAGGAGAATCACAGGATGTGCTTCAAATCTTGAAATCTTGTCTTAATGTCAGGTATCTAATATACATGGATGTATTTACAATCAATTAAAAAGGTCCAATAAGCGCGTTAATATATATGTAAGGTTTGGTCGGGTTGGGTGATACACCAGCATGCACCACATTTAGTTATCCTTATGAGAGGAAAACAAAATAAATTTTTTTCTTGCTTGCGTACTTGGCTGGCTGGCAGCTGCTGGCCCTGGCGTAAGCACGAGTAGTAAGGCATTTTTTTTTCTTGCGTTCCCCCCCTGTAAGGCTAAACAATCACATGACAGGTTAAATTAAAATGTCTCGAGCCTTAGCTTGCTAGCTGCTAGGCCAAAAACTTCCTTTAGATAAAAGGGGCTTTAACCTTACAAATTATTCCCTGTTTTTCCTTTCCGTTAAAAAGCCAAAAGTTACCATATATCAGACATAAATTGAACAGGTTCGCTGGGTTTTTCAGTATTGACACCTGTCACCACCAACAGGGATAAGATGGATCCAGAAGTAAGGTCTGCTTTTTGTAATTATACATAAAGCAACAAGAAATAAAAAATTAGGTGTAGGCATAAATCAAGAGAAAACTCCTTAGGGTCGCTTTTATTCAAATTATTTATATGTGTGGTTTGGGGGCTAGGCCTTTAATTCAATGTATTATACAAGAATATATGCCAAGTATTAATAATATAAACATTAAGATTTAATATTAAGGCACGCCATATTTGTTGCAAAGCAACTACGCTGCTTAATAAAAGATGAAGAAAATATTGCTAAGCTCGGTGTTTATTATTGCATATATTATTTTGTTCTTAAGCCGCAGCGCGGTCTCATGATAAAAAACATAATGTTTTTTTCTATGTATGAATATTAAGAAACCCAGCCTACCATTTTTCCAAGGCTTTCGGGGTAGTTTAAAGGTAAACTCTATCGCTATTGACTCGTTTGGGTAATTAAGAGTTGCGATTTCTTCTCAGGCTTTCAACGTTGACGCTGATTTTAGGTGTTATAAATATTTTTTAAGAGACGAAAATTTACAGAGACCTTACTTTCACACATAGCTTGAAATCAGATTGAATCATGACAATAATTAAATAGTATTTTCATTTAATGTCGTAAAGATCCGAAAAATTAAAGGAAAGCTGTACTTCTAATTGAATGTGTTTCTGTCCGTTTAGCAGCACCCTCAATTCTGTGTTGTAGATCATATCCCATGATCTATCTTTATATCAGGTTTCAATCTATAAAGGGTGGCAAACTTATTGTTTTTGCAACCTTGGGATAATACAGATATCGTATCTACTCTTTGCTTCTAAGCGCGTTAATCCTAAAGACGTGATCTTATCCTATTTATTTAATAGAATAAGCTATAATTAGTTGTTACAATTATGTTACTTCAATGATCTATCCCGTTTTTAACTGCAATTACTTAAGGTGGAGTATACATTAGGGGATTTATTATTATTTTACAACATTCACAAAATTTCAATATTTATATTTTAATAAGTATTATTAAATTATGACTTTAACTAGTTTTACCCTAGAAAGGTTTTGGTAATCTGAACTATTCATCTTCTTAAAAACACTTGTTATTTTACAAATTTGTTTTATTAGTTAATACAAATAATAATTAATAAATGGGGACAAAACCATCTAAAACTAATAGAATACCTTAATATTATTTTTTGTATAAACACGAATCAATATTATTTGATTTGTTACTATCGATTTAGTTCTATAGTTTTTTAGCTATAGAATTTGGCAAAGTTATGATTATAATATATTAAGTACTATACTATATGAAGTCAATTTATCAACTACACGGGGTTTTAATAACTATTTTATTGGGTGGATTAAGGTCTTGCTTAATGGCGGCGTTGTTGCTACATTATTAATTATGTAGGTCTAAACGATCTTAGTTATTTATCCATACTTAACTCTCGGCAACAGCAGGTTAGATGAAGGGGAAAAGCCCGACATTTAACTTGTAGCATCTTTCTGTCAAAAGGGTGGGGAAGGGATGAAATCCTGATTAGTCTAGTACCCCAATCGAGCCGGCTCGTCTATGAGATATAGCTAAAAATCGCCGACCCTATTACCAGGTACTCTACAAGAGGGTCATATCTAGTCAAAAAAGGGATATGTGCTTGTTTAATGATTTTGGTCAATGGAAGGAATAGTACAATTGGGATCAACACAACCAGGTCTATAAGTTAATATAACTCAAAGGTGGGAGATCTAAAAGGACCGGGATTCAACGAAAAATCAATTAATTTAGAATAACGGACTTACCTAACAATCCTAAAGGACCATTGTAAACAGAGAGTTAGTAGTACACATCTATTGGGAAAGGACTCAGGATTTTTGCGTCCTCTAGCTCCCCTATCGCTGCAAGTTCCAGTTACAGTGTTCAACTGACTGGTGTCTCGGTAAAACCTCAGAAGATTTATGGAACTTTGTGAAATAACAAAGTTTTTGCGTGTAAAGATATAAATTTTAACAGATTTTAATTATATGATAAAGACTTATATTACGCAGTTATCCAAAAATTCAAAGTTAAGCAGGCAACTAACTCCCGGGTGATAATACCTAGCTACGTTTGGGAAAGGTTGTCAGGAAGAAGTTATATGATATTTATCAATACTTGAAAGATGGTTACTTCCCAATTTCCCACCCGGAAGAAGAATATATATACCAAAAGCAACGGGGAGGCTAAACGACATTGATATAGCCCCTCCGTAGAGACATAACTGTACAGGAAGTATAGAAGTGTATATTAGAAGGCTTTTTATGAACCAACTTTCACCCGAAAGCACTCATGGGTTTTAGAACCTAACGAAGCTGCACATACATGCCATTTAAAAAATGGTAGGCAGTAATTCGTATATGGCCAATGAATTTATAGAGGAGACCACTTATAAAATGTTTGACGAAATAGATCTAAAAAATGATGGATGTCTTGAACGAAAGAATTAAAGAACCCAAGCTTTTTGGGATTTAAATTCGTAAAGCGTGAAACCGTGGTTACGATGGAATTCAAATAACTTACTCTCACTCCAGTCAGCAAGGAACACCCTCAGGGATTCAATTAATAAGCCCCAGTATCTTATAGAAATATCTTCTCGATAGAACTCGACGTTTTATCGGGTGAACAAAAGAGAGTTTTCGACGTGGGAACACAAAGCTATATTAACCACAATCATAATACGGATTGTCCCCCTGTTAAAGGAAAGTAGCCAAACTCTCGAGGGAGAAATAAATTTACCATAAAGTTTTACTACTAATGCGGTCTTAAGCCCCTAGAATTATTCGACCCTAAATTTTAAGAAGATGGAAACAATTAGATTGTAGATGATGAATTAAAGGTGTTTAAGGGATAAAAAGAAAACGACTGTGTAATATCTTTAGTCAAAAATTAAGGTGGTCCTTTGAATGGAGAGTAGGGTTAGAGCCTTTCCGGAAGCTAAAACCAAAATAACCCAACGCTACCAGATACCACGCTGAATCCTAATCGGTTTTAATGAGTCAAAGGAAGAATTCATAGACCTTACTCTAGAAGAACGAAATGTTTTTTGGAGGCGAAATATAAAAAAATTATTGGAGGACCTCTAGCCCCGATCGACAGGTCCCAAAAAAAAATTTGATAAGCAATGACTTTCTTAAAAAAGTAAGACCATCCCCAAAATTTATTTCTTGAAATGTCAAGAATTCTAAAGACTGCTATCAATTCTACTAATTAACAAATTCAGGTCCTATAGAGGGTATAATAAAATATACTTATTTGCGTTGTCCAGATAAATTTTAAAAGCACTGAATCAGCAAAAAGGTACACTATATACTTGAAAAAAATCCTGTGCAAGACTTCTACGCAAGCCAGAATTCAAAGCTGAACCGTCCCAAGACTAATTATTTGCAACTCAATGATAAAAATTCTTAAAGAGGCAAGAAGCGACATGGGTTCGTAAAACAGTAACGTAGAGAATAAACATTGCGTCTTTAATAAAAGGGTGATTATATCCAAAATTCATGCCCCGGAAGTAATACCGAAGAGCTTCTTTGGAAAGGTATTACTTGATGTTCTATGAGACTCCGACCTACAGGTGGAATGCACTCAGTTTCGCTATGATGAGACCTTAGTTGTAAGAGACTAACGAATTTAGAAAAATTATGGCTCGAAAGAATTCGGCTAACAAATACCATTATGTGAGAGTTGACACATGAAACATCATAGTCATAAAACATTCACGAACGAATAAAAATAAAAATCTAAGGGCCCAAATCTGGGAGAGCACGTATTGATGGGAAACCATCAGTACGGTTCGGAGAAGGGGAGAGGTTGATTTCGGGTCCATAGAGTTACTTTTCACCCCAGTTCATTTAGTTAGGAAAAGTTTTATTCTAGCCCAATTTCAGGAAGTACATAGTCCGTGGATAATTTATATATTAAACCTAGCTTAAAGTGATAAAAGGCTATCCAGAATGATATAATATAAACCTTACTATATAAATATCTCTTTTAGTATATTACTATAGGATTATTACTTAAAGTAAGTGCAGCACCCAATTTCATTTTGATCTCCTTAAAAAAGGACTTGGGAAAATTCTTATCAACAATCGTTTGGGAGGGTAATTTTCAAAATTGCCGCGGAATACCCCCTAAAAGGTATCTGGTCTAACCCTATATGGAATATATAGAGTGGGTGAACTAATTTCTCGTTGGGTAACAATGCCAGAAGAAGAGTAAAACGAAAATCGGCAATCGGCGGATCTAAGCCTGTAAGACGTTAGACCAAAAGAGTAATTAGTTTGTAAAAGCGCAACGAGGTAAATGGAGGTGGATGTGCGGTTAATTTACCGCGTTTAAGATAGTAACTCTACTGGGCTATCGAAAGAAGTTTCAAGTTAAGAAGTCCCCTTCTAACCAAATTCTTCAAAAAGCCAACATTTTTTTTCTAACTGGTGTTTCTAACTTAGACAATAATGCAAAACTACCTTTAAGACCCCAGATTTTATATCGGATTCTCCGATTAGAAGGGAATGGTTTCTTGGTTTTTAATTCGTAAATCACCAAATAAAACTAGTAGGGTTGACAATTCGAGTTAATTTAGACTCAATAATTTTATGCTAAGAGACAGTATTTTAAACCTTATTAAAGCCTATATTGGAGCAGGAGAATAGGTAAAGAAAAAAATGCGGTTTGTTAGGTGATTTTCAATAGGTCTCATTTGTCAAATTATTAACACATAATTAACCTCAGTTTGTGATAAATATCCTCTTAAAAACCCTAAACATCATTCTATTATTTGATTATTTAAAAAAAAGCTAGTGACCTCGTTAGATGAGCAACGCGGGGAACATTTAAGAGAGAAGGGATTTGCAAACAATTACATTTAAATATTTAGAGTGTTCTTTAAATAAGGATTATAACTCCTAGACTTAGAGGCTTTTTCCTGATACTTGGTTTGCTTTAGGCAGACCATTAGTACACTTAGTTCAATTAAGGACCCTCCAATGGGTTTAGCTGGCTTTTTCAAGTTGGTGATGTTGTTTTTAAAATTTAGTACTGAGGAGAATCTAAATTACATAAAACAGGGAGTCGTGTAGTATTACTTTGGTAGTAAACTCAACATATAAGCGGAATGAATTACATATGAAAAGTTTTAGAGATTTTTAGGATGTGGTCAAACTATTCGTATAAAGATGTCTACTGAGTTTATATGTCAATCATTCAAAATAAATTATGACAAGATTTTTTACCTGTATTATTTCCAAAATACCACGTTCTTGGTGTTAAATCGAAGGATTTGAAGATTGAGCTAAAGTCGCTAAACAATGGGTTACAAACAAAAAATCATTTTACTAGACAAGGCTCGATCAAAGGTTGTCTAAATAAGAACAGGATGAATAAAGGTAAGATTTTCAAAATAAACTATCTTCCTTGAGAGTAATTGATCTATATGAACGTGGTTATTTTTTTAAATTGGACCATAAATTAACGACATCATGATGAACTTTATTGAGCTTACTACATAGTTCAACATTTGTAGGCTTTCAGTTAGCTAAATTTTATATTTATTTTTATTTGTTGCAATTAGGTTTATTGATACAGGGGTCAAGGGTCTCATAGCAATGGAAATGAGGTGAAACTTGCATTTTTAATGAGTCTTTCTTCTCCTTATATAATAAGGAAAACATAGTGCTTTAACCTAATTTGAATAAAAATTTATTTGCTTATGAGCTACAATAAGCAATGTAGCTTTTATATTATTTGGCTTTAGCGTAAGATCGAAGTATTGGTCCAATTCACGCATTTATATTTATATTTAACACAATATCAATTGAAAGTAATTTATAATGGCAATTATTGTCTACTAGGTAGCAATAGGGTTCCTCTTATGTATTGTATATTAGAGAAAAAATAAGAATCCCATGAAGAATAAGGGATTAAACAATTCTTCCTAATACAATCAGTAAATCAGATTTAAACGGATTAATTTTTTATACTAATCCTTCTTTTTTAGTTTAAGTTTAGTATTACTATTTGTTCATTTGTAAGGGTGTAGCTCCTTTAATAGCGATTCTTTGGGTAACAACCAAATGGGTATAAGGTTGCCAAAAGCTATAGATAAGAGGTTTATTTCTTATCTTTATCGCTCATTATTAACTAGTGTTATAGGTGGCTGCTAGTAACTATTATAAGTATAGAAAAAGCGATTTTTTCAGCTATAACCGGACTATAAAAAATTAATACGTATTAAAAATTTAAGTATTAAAAGGGTGGCTGTACTAATAGAGGTAAGTGTACTCGGCTTTATGAAAATAAAACAATTCTTGCGGACCACCCGGTCACGCAAAAAAATTTTAAGTTTTAAATTATTAAGTAATAAAGCTATACAAGTCCTATATCTTTTGGTTATATCTTGTATAACATACAAATCCTTATATTTTTATTTATAAATAAAAGAATGGCTAAAGCAGGGTCCCCATATTAGGGTTACAAATTCTTTTTAAGTTGGTTATAATGAGTCAGTTTGAACGTTTTATTTTTATTTGTTTGTGTCAATATTAACCTATTATTGTTTAAGCTCTAATTTGTATATTATACCACATAACCCTTACCCAAGGGAAATCTCTATTATTCGAGTGTGGATTTTACATAGTTTTTGAGGGCAAAAATGAGAACTCAATTTCGGTGTAAAATTCTTTATTTTTGCTTAGTATATCTTGTATTAGATTTTAGTATTCTGTGATAAATTTATCCTGTTTTGGTCTTAGTGGGCTTACTTGAAAATGGCGGATATTGGTTCAAATAATAGGTACTTATATTATTAGGTATTATTACTACCAGGATTTTATTATGAATTTTAGGTAAAATTGCTTAAAAATAGATTAGTAGACAATCTCTAATTAATCTATTAAAATCAAGAATAAATTTGTAAAATATCGTTATACGAGAAATAAGTAAACTAAATGCTTTTCCTTCTCCCACAAACTAAATAAAGCTGCTACAAAGGCACATTATTTTCCCTACGTCACGGAAAAAATATGGGCCAAAAACTCCATGTTTATAGCTGAGGCAGCCATACTACTTACCAGTCCGTCGTTTCGGTAAAGTAAAAAATAAGCTTTTTAGGGGCAAAGTTGGTATGAGACTTCATGTTAGAGAAGGTTTTATCTAAAAACCAGGCATTTCCTGTTACAATCTACAAAAAATAATAGGCGCAGGGTTGGCACAGTGTGGTGTAATAGGACAGAGTGAGGAATAGGAAAAGTAATTTGGGTGTTTATAAAATCAGGTGAAAGCAAAACCTCTTCATAAAAACCAATTATCTCTTACGTCAATAGTTAGGTTTTGCTTTTCTAAAAGCACTGCGTTATCCACTTTAATGATGTCATGTATTATTATATACGTAGTCTTAATTTTGTTTGTTATCTAAGTAAACTGTTTATAACAGCTGTATGTTTAAGAGTGAGGGTAGGTATTTTTAACTAAAAAAGCCATTCTATTTATTTTATGAACATTCTTAGTTTTTACCAAAGGACCACCTGAGAAAATTATTAAAATACATTTATATACTGGAGACGCCGCCTAGCGCTTGAGGTTATATTTCCAAGATAGCACTACGTCGCTAATAGGATAAAGGGTTTTAGCGAGTTACATGGTCAACATCATGTTTATATTTCATGATAACGTTATTTAGTGTTAGGATAAGAATACTCTATCATTTATTAGAAAACTTCAGGAATGCACCTTATTATCACACAAGTATTTAAACCAATGGTTAGAAAAGAGTGCCATTCAAAAGTGTTGTAAGGAATTGGTGACAAATGGTAAATTCTCGTAGTTTATACGATATAGTATCTTCGTCAGTCTTTTAATAAACCCTGTTAATAAAATGACCCACCCGCAAAAAGTGTTATTCTAGATGCTTTTTGCGCTAGAAAGGATACTTAAAAGAGAATAAAAATAAATCAGGGTATATAGTTAACTATAAATTTAAAAAAATGATAATTAATGTAAAGGTCGGTCTAAAGACCCTATCTAAAAAGTTCATAAACTATTATTTTAAACTTAGGATTAAAAAACTAAAGATAGTAAATAAATTTCAAGAGCATTAATTTAAAATGGGGTTACTCCTAATTTTTCTGTTAAACCAAGTATTAAGAATATGGTGAACATTTTCGATTTTGCTTTCTGGGACCAACATTACTTTGAGAAATTCAAATCGCTGAAATAAACAACTTAAAGTAGTCTGGAATCTTCCCTGATCATACAACATCTCGAATAAACTAAAAGCGAATATAGTAAAGTCTTCGAAAGGGCAATATATGTAAACGGAAAAATCAGCTTTATCTAGGTTCGTACTGCTCAGAAGAAACAAAATATTAACTGAGTTTAAGAAAAAGTAAAAAAATAATAACCCTTTTTATTTCGAAAACCTCAATATGAATCTGCTAATTGAGTAATTGAGACAAACAAGCCTTTAAGGTATGAATTCCATTTCTGACAAACTAGGTTAAAATGAGGCAGTAAAGAGGTAACCGTATACATTATGAAAAGTGCTTCCATCTGAGGATTTTAAAATTGATAGGTAGTTCCGTGGTTTAGCTTAGAAGAAGCTGGTAAAATTTGAGTATAGGTGTAAGACTATCTTTTAAGAGTGATAATACCTTCAAGGGAAATCTGTTCAAAGAGAAATAAATTTCAGTTCAAAAATCTTAGCTTACAATAACCTATGAAATAAACTTTCACCTAAATGCTGGAAACTTCTAAAGCCTTAAGTCCCTTTAATAGTGAAAAACTTAATCGGATAGGTAACAATGGACAATAAGCAAGAAAGTAATAAAATCCCCTAGAGAACTAACATCGTGAGAACACTATTAAAGAGTATAATATATTATCCATATTAAGGGGCAAACTACAGAATTTATAGACCTTTAAATCGAGTTAATTTGAAACTCATAACACCCTGAGTTATATAAATACTTTATAGCCTTTCACCGTGCTTAAATTATTATATTTAATGATTAAATAATGATCCTCAATGAAGTTTTGTAGTCAGAAGGTTCCACCAATGTATTTGAAGTTTACCCAGTACTCTAGATTTTATAGATTCTAATGAGAATTTATAGAATTGATTTTCATATATGAGTACCAGAATCTGATTAGAACAAGGGGAAGGAATTTAGAATGTAAAGAAGATAACAGAGGTTATAGACCTGAGTTTGCAATTATATAGATTTGTTATAACCTTCAGGGGATGGCAATCATTCTTATACTTGCCCTTCAATCCGGCATAAATTGTGGATGGCATATCCTGGTGAGGACAATTAATTTGTCAGTTTTTATTAATAGAGATGGAGTATTTTTATGGTCAGTTGTCTCAGAAATATGTCGAATATTTACACATTCTATGCGCTATAGTTAAGAATCTAGTAAATATAAGACAAAAAATTGTTCATTGACTACATAATGCTTAAACTTATTAAAAATGGTCAATTTAGTAATTTTATGTTGGCTTGGCATGTATATTTTTTTTTCCATTTAATCCCGTGGGGCCGGGGGGGGGGTGGTTAGGTGTACAAAGTCTACAGCCCAAGCCCTGTTTCAAGCTCGAGAACGCAAAAGGGGGTAATTAAGTTTAAAGGTCTAAAAACAATGATGTCCTACGGACATTAAGGATTGTAGTTCAAATCGCTACACATCCCCTAGTCATGTAAAGACTAAAATATAAGTATATCTTATGTATGTAGCGTATAACATATCAGAATAATTGATAATATAAAATAAAAACATGAGTTAACCTTAGTACAATTTTAATAGGAACTCTTTAGGATTTCCATTGTATAAAAAATTATAATATTAATGCTTTATTTTCTATAAAATCATCTTTATCTCAATAAGCCATTCCGTTAAATAGGGTTTAAGTCTATTAACCTTGACGATTTATAGGGACAAACGTATGCATTACAATAATAGTATTGCCGGAGCAGAATTGCTATTTGGCGTTAAGCAATTCTAGATTTGGTTTTTATAAATCCTAAAGAGGAAGTATTGGCTATAGATATAAAATAATGTATTTAATAAATATGTGGGTTACCATTACTAGGGTGTATTAAGGTTTCGGCCTTTTTTGGTAGAAAAGTTGGATGTCAGGTTATCGTTTAATTAAGTTCGGTCCTATGTTATAATTCTCAACAACAATACTTAGCTATTTTTGGATTTTTTGAAGTGGATTAAATATAATAAATCAATGTATCTATTATACCTTTATTTTAGATGATTACATAGTTAACATTTTAACTATGGGTATGAACTTTTCAATTAGAATAGTTTCTTAACAAGTATCTATGTTAATACCGTATTATTATAAAAGTTTTAAGTTTCATATCTATCTATAAGATATAGAGCCCATGTCTCGAGGACCACCTCAGGGGAAAAGTGTCTATGGGGTTTAAAACCTGTCGAACTCGGGACTATCCTAAAAGGCCTTAGGTAACCAAGCTAATATTTGAAAAAACTAGTTAGTCGGCTGAAGTAATTACTCAGGTACGGGTAACAAGCCTTAGATGAGTGAAAACGAAAATGGGACCAATCGGGATCTAGTGCAACAATACTAACAGCAATTGCTGTAAAAGTAGCAAAGGAGAGGGGCAGATTGATCGGATTAAGCCAAAAATCTATTGATTTTAAGGATACTCAAAGGGTTTCGAAAAGAAACAGGGATTTGTTTAACTCGGTTTTCAATCGAGCAACAAAGGTTGAAACTCCTATGTCAAAGTTCCCATCTCAACAAAATTCGATTTTAAAAAATTTACACCATAATTTCTACCAGTTGTATACCACCTCAGAGTCGATCTGGGTTTAATTGACGGTTGAGGGTTCATTTTAGTATATTTAAGAATAGAAAAAAAACAGTGTAAATTTAGGTTGACGCTAGTTCAATTGGGAATTTCATTTAGCGTCTTCAACATACAAAAGATCTAACTTATTATAATCATATTACAACAATACGTAGTGGTGCGGTTTATCATAGTGGCTTAAACTTCAGAGATGTTAAACTATTCAAAAAGATTCAATTGAAAGATTTAAATAAAACTTAATATTATTTAGAAAAAAATTCCGTTAATGCTACTCAAAAAGCGACGGATTATTATTGTTAACAAGGCGGTAAAATTGTTAACGTAATAAAGCTCATCTTCTGTTCGGAAGGTTTAAAAAATCAAATAGGAAATATAAAAAGGATCAACTGATTTAGGTTTATTCTGATCACGCTAAAATCAGAGTTTTAAGCCAGGGGTATACTCCTGTGAAAGCTGTAATAAATTCTGAAAGTAATTTCAGACCCAGATTGAATTTCAGGATTTGTTAGTGAAGAGGGACAACTTGATAGTTCGTATCACCTCAAACCAAACC
>JACYFI010000278.1:0-14382 GCA_020975735.1 Ophiocordyceps xuefengensis
AAGAATTTTCCTTAATATTCGTCTATTAAGCAACCACTGTTTCCAATCCGTATATGTTCATTGATACTAATAAAATCTAGTAATTCTTCCCTCTATTCATGGGGCTACTGTCTAACGAAGTAATGCGCCCCACTAATTTTATTTTATAGCGAGCTCATCTTATAATCCTGATTCGTTTATCTTTTATTCCAATTAAATTAGCAACTCTATACTCAATCCTTTCAAAATCCTGTGATTTTATACCTATTATCTTATTGGTGTGAAAAAACGGAAAGATACTTTTTCTCTTAATGTCCGGGAAAATTCTTGTAACACACAATTTCTAACCATTGGAAAATTCGATTTCTTTTTTGTTTCCTTAAATATCCAAATCTTATAGTAGAGATACTAAACTATCCATTAGAGCCTTATCTGACTGTTTTGAGTAATTCGAGAACAACTAAATTCACTTGTATACCTAGTTTACATTTCGATTTTTAATTATCTCTGCATATTTCTGCCCAGCCCTTGAAGGCTTAGAAAAACATAAAAGCACCAAAAAAAACTCGAAGAAGTAAAGCCAGCTAATACCTTGAATTGGGTAGTTCGTTTATTTATTTATTAGCGGTCTATCCCTCAGAGTTATATCAGGGTGAAAAAGCCTCCCTTTGTTCGTTAGATTAGCCTCATTAATTTGGCCTTAAACTTACCTAAATTATTTCTATTCCCTTTAACAGTAAATTTGTTCGTTATTTTCTAATATATATAAGCTTTTAGCTGCGCACAAAAAGTTTATTAGTCTCCTAATTTTTGGGGCAGTGCTCATAATAGGGTTATTTATTCGAATGATTCTATTATACACCCTAAAATGCTAAAAACGTGGGATTTTCAAACTTTGCATGCATTAATAAGTATCATTTACCTAGACTCTACTTTCATGTTTTTGTTATTTTTTCTAATAGCTAACTTTATCCTTTTAATATGTGCACAGCTGCCGGCAAGCGTTTGCAAGCTAGTGATTTGAAAGTTTATCCACTAAAACTTTTTATTCTTTTTTCTTATGACAAAACATCCTAAACGCATCACTAAAACCACTAATCAGTGTCAAAGATCAAGTTGTGGGACTGTAGTTACTTGTGAACAATTCATGTAACTAATAAAGATTTACCCACCTGAAATCACCACCTTTTTAACAGTCAAAAGCTCCAATACGGTCGTTTGAGTATAATACTGAATAGGAATACCTTTGAAGTAGAAATTACCTCTAAATAAAACTGAACTTTAAACCTTTGAGAAGGATGAATCTATCATTCTTCAATCCTTCCTTTTCCATTTAAATGAATATACAGAGCCGACTGCTCTATAACGTTTTATTATCTACCCTTCTAATTTTCTAATATTTCTACCTCTCATACATTTTTTATAACCTATAGGAATTAATATTTGTATTTGAATTTAGCTTAGTAATTAGAAAATCCACACTAATAAATTTGTGGTGGCCAGTATATTGATTAACCTTTGGGTCGGATCATAGCAGGCCCAGAAAAAAAATTATTCTGGAGCCACCCCACAAACACTTTTATCACTTATCTCGTAGGATAATAATATGGATACAACAGGAGAGCAGTATTATTTAAAATATAATTAAATTTAAATTTTAAATTGTTGGGGGTAACTAAAAATAAATTATTGTTTGAGGTTTGTTGAGGTTAGAACTTTCATCTCTGCTGCTTCGCTGGTACCTTTTGGCTTAACGCTAGATATTTGTATAGATTAACAGGTTAAAAATAAGCCTCTAGTAAATATACAAACATATTCTCAGAATAGAAATTTTTTTTGTGTTTTTTCTTTTTAATTTTTAACCAAAAGCATTAGTAAAAGGGAATCTGTTATTATATGCAATAGATTTTCAAATTTAATATAATTATATTCTTAACTTTTTTTTCTTATTAATGTTATTTAATATTCTTACTTAAAATAGGAAAAAAATTTGTTTATTAAATTTAACTATTATAGGAATACCATTAAAGTATATTATTTCTTAATTCATTTTAATAGGTTTTAGTTATTTACTAATAATAATACCTTTCCATTATTATTTTTAAAATTAAATTATGGAATTTATGAATGATTAAAATATTTTGAATTTTATAATTTACGAAACATTTCTTAGGTTATTGGGACGATTTCAGTAGAAACAAGTGATTCATAATTATAATTTTGTTTGTTTTTAGGCTAAAAAATTATCCGAATAATTTGTATTTTCTACTGCTGCTTTCGCAGGCTGGGAGGCTTTATTATCTATATGCACAGGCAACATTTTCACGTTAATAGTAAAATCGAAGAACGTCTTATTAAAATTTTGATTACCTTTTTATTTATTTTTTAAATATTTTGTTCATTTAATTATTGGTTTCCTCTATTTACAGTAATAATTTATAGTAATTATTTGCTTTATTGTTTGTATGTTTAATCTTTCCGCGCTTACTCACATATATCTCTTCTTAAAAATATTTTCTCTTCTTTTAAGTGACATACAATTTTCTTAAGGCCCTACGAAAATTTATGATTTATTGAAATATAAGTTAAAATAAACTTTTACATTATTTTTTATATATTTAATTATTAACAGGGTATATTTTTTAAATTATTTTGTTATTATAACAATAAATTAATGTTTTTCATTCTTTAGAAAAGATAGTAAAAATTTTATTTTTTCCAGTATCTCCCACGTTTATTTCTTAGACAGCAATTGTTTTAGAATTTATTCAATTATATTGTGTAAAATATTTTCATGATTTTTATGGTTGGCAGCTCCTCTTATTCATACAGCATATCCCTATTTAAGGATAAGCTTAGCTAGCTGATCTTTGAACCTGATCCGTAAGGTAAGGGTATGCAAGCCAGCACAAGAAACATTAATTTATTTTACTTTTTTTCTTTAAAATTATTAATTAAAATGTTGGGTAGGTATTAAAAGGAATTATTGTTATTTTCATTAATACTCACCTTATAGTCGTTGAACCGTTTTTATTTTACAATATTTTGCTAAAATAAACTTCGCTTCAAGTTTTACTATTTTAGTAATCTTGAGTTTTTACCCAATTATGTATTAATAATTTATTTCTTGCTTTATTAACGGCGTAGCTCCTTAACACTAAAGGACATAGATTTAATAACAATGAGTTTTTAGCATTATTTTCTGGCTTGCCATAACTTTCTAATTTGCTGCGAGCATCCTGCTGATTGTAAAACATGTCGTAACCATACCCTTACCCACCCCTAGCTTCGTAGCAAAAGGGGATGAAAGGTTTAGCAGAATAGTTGCGGGTTTTGTTAGGGTAGCGGATTTTTATATAAAAAATACCAGAAGCCAAACCCTCATAAGCAGCAAGACAAGAGAATACTATAAAATAAAGAATGCTTAAAGGGCAAAATCCCGTAGGTAGCTTTCCTAATAATCCAAGATCTATCCTTATTCGCAATCTTGTGATCGTCATGCCCTTCTTACGCACGGTAAGATTTGTGATAATCAACAGTAAGGCCATAGGATTCTACCCGTTGAGCTTTTCAGATAGATTAAAAAAACATACTATCCTTTTTTCACACGAAGCTGGCGGTTGAACAAGCAGATTAAAAAAATAAATAGCTCTAAAAATATAGTACAAACTTTTATAACTTTAGCGATAAAGGCGCCAGCCTGAAAAATTACATAAATTTCGCAAGTTATCTCTAATTCCTATATAGTAAAAATCCTACCTAAAATTAAAATAAGTATATTTACGTGTTGATTAATGGGCTGCATAAGTAATGTTACCCTAGGGAAAAAAAAGCATGCATGCCCCCACAATATAAAAATTAATATATGATTAAAAATAGTTAGACTACTAAAAAAATAGCAAACCAAAAATATGATTATAAAGTTATTAAGCACACCTTTGTTACTCCTTTACAAGAGTCCTGTGCCCCACAAAACTGTCTCCTATGCGATAGTTCTCCTTTACAAAGGTCACTTACTTATTAAATAAGTAGAAACTGATTTTAGGGGGATTTACTATTAAAATTATATTGTCTTTCTAATGAATTACTCCTTTTTGGTTTTTTTTTTCATAGCATAGCTTGCCTATACGACGAAAGCAAAAAAATGACTCAGAAAGCCAGATTAATCAAACTTTTTTATATCTAAACCAAATACATTCAATTTTGAAAGATAAATAAGGACTTCTCATAGTCCAACATGTCAATTACCTTATAATCTTAAAATTTCCCTAACAAGACTCTAAAATAATGACAGAAAGCATGCATTAGTGTCTTCTTCGTCTAACTAGGGGTAGCGTGTATCTGCTCAGCGTCTCCAATTTTACTATTGAAAGGTCCAATCATAGAGACAGCTGGTTGTATCTTACACATTCATCACGACCGCAATTTAACGGGCCAAAAGGCATTTCGCTACCCCTTAGGACCCGTCAGTTAAGGGCACCCTTAACCGACGGGTTTCCGCGACCTCAAATCAAGGTATATTAATAGTATTCTCTGTTAAACAAAGGCGGCACCCGGGGCAGCATTCACAACTTTTATAACTTGATTTTTTATTTTCAGCAAAAAGTGCCCCTGTGTTTTAATAAACAGTCGGTAACAAACATCATTTTTATTGCTTCTTCCTTTTTACTTGATATTAATCAGGTTTGAGACTCCTTATTTTTCCGAAGTTACGGTGTCATTTGCCAGTTCCTTTTGCGCACCACAAATTATCCCTATGGAAAAGAGACCTTAGGCTCAATGTGAGCGTTTACCTAAATTAGGAATATTAAAATATCAACGGGTTAAGATTATCATTCCGGATTTAATAGAACGAATTTGCTCTAAACCTCCTGATTAAGAGTGACTTACAAATCATGAATTCGGCTATTTTTACGTGGGGAGCCTTCATGTTAAAGTCATTTTTCTTGCTTCCTCCTGTAAGGGATTAAGTATCGAAAAAGGGTTATAACATTATTTGTTTTTGCAAAACTTGTAAATTCATGAAATTTAGACTTTTACTGTTGGGATTTTTCAATAAACTTGTCCTGCTTTTAAAACACATTGTAAAAGCTTGTAATAGAGCAAATTTCCTTTTATCGTGTAGATTTTAAACATGATTTTTTACCCCTTCACCTAATTCTGTATACTTCTTCTTTTATATATTTTTACAAAAACATTTCCTTCGCCTTCTACAAAACCCATACTCAGTAAGGATAGGGTATTAGCAAAACTCTTTTTACACGTCTTTCATCCGGATATCCACTTTTGGAAAATAAAAGATGCAATTGCTTTTAGGGCATTTGTACCGAGTTCATAGGAAGCTTTAATATTGTACAATTCTAGACTAATCCCTTCCTGTAGGGTAGATGCTGACTTATTAATCATTAACTATACAGCTTGTTTAAACAACGAAAATCTACACACTTCTCTGTAAGTTAAAGGGATAAGCTTCTACATGTTTAAAAAACATATCCTAAGTCTTTAAATAGAGGAAGCTCATCAAACACTGTCGCCAATCACACGCATAGCACTCTGGCCTACATCTAAATAATTTCCACTTATTCTGTTTAAAGATTTTAATCCTGTTTACGTAGAGAAATTTGAACAACAGTCTTACGTTTGACCTAATTTTTAAGTTTTGGAATTTTTTTTTATGATATATGGAAGCATCCTTTCGTGCTGGTTTTTTTATAAAAAAAAAAGATTAAATCCCCGATTTAAAAATTAGGATCAAGATGTTATATTATGTGATGTCTATTTATCACATAATTAAAACTAGTATAACCCAGATTGGGAGCAAAAATACATTTATATTCCTTAAGGTAATATTTCTAATTTTTCGTAATTACATATTTTAATTTCCAAGTTCCTGGGGGCCAGAGATACACCTTTAGAATATTTAATAAAATAATTGAAAAACCTCACTCGGTATGTCTTTTACAGCAGTATTTCCCGTACCCTGATTTAGGTCCGCGGATAACCGATTCTTAATTACAGAATCTCCTAACTTGTTACCGTACACAGTGATAGCGTGATCCGCTCAGAACTTTCCGTCATAATTTTGGTATGAGGAGCTTTAGGGTTCCCCGGGAGTTTGTCTCTTTAGTTTCACAATGACGGGGGGCCTAGATCCCCAATTTATGATGTTAGCTCATTCACGCCCTTGTATTTCACTAGCCTTACTTATCGATTCTAGGTACTGGATTTTTTTCATTTTGGTTCTTAGCGAACAACAAATATATTTTGGTTTATAGAAATCAAATATATTTACTATCTATTTTCCAGCACATTCTTTAACTTAAAAATGTTGTCCTTGTAAAAAGATTTTACTCATCCTTTAAAATCTTTAATTAATATAATTTAGGGCCGTTACTTAAATAATTCCATAAGCTTAAGGGCGGAAAAATTTTTCTTTTGTTACTCATGGGTACACCCTTTCGCATTGAGATTAAATCATTTATTATATCTATTTAAAAAAACGAAAAGTCCATTTATTTACTCATTCGGTTCTGCTACGCCAAACCGCCCTTATCTACGTAACATTTAAGTATATTCTAATACAATTTAACACTGGATTATTGTCAATGTAATCATTTAACGATGATTTAAACTGGGCTACTTCAAATAAAACATTTTTGGCTGAAGGGCCTACACAGCAAGCAGTCTGTATTAATAATGTTAATGAGAACCAAAACTCTATTAAAAATATTAATGACCGACTGTTTTGAGCATCATACTATTAAACTGTTGAGTATTTAATACTATTAAAGAACCTAATATACTATAAATGTAATACCTATACTAACATGTTAAGCACCCAGATAATATCTATACAGGTTTGTGAGTGTATTAATTACTATAAACTGGTTCGGAGCATTATACTAGTATTTAATGTTATTAATTAGAAAGCTTTTTTCATTAAAGGTTTTTAATAGAACTAATCACCACCAAAATCTTTTTTTACAGAACTAGACAGTGGAGTCATACGTGTCTGACAACACAATTCCCGCCCTCTGACTTGTTAATTGTGTGTCTATGTAAGGTAATCTCTTATGACCCGTTCTGCTACAAGGTTCGGGTAATATTGTTTTAGTGATCCGGTTAAATTTTAGATGCTTCTAAGCTTAACCAAGGCGCTCTGTTACGAGGTCATAAAATTATGGCTGTTCCTTCTAAGCACCCTCTTGGTCGCCTTTAATAAACAACCTTCTTATTTATTATATCTAATAATTGTAGGAACTCGTAACCTCTTGTATCTGGTTGTTTGCCTTTTTGACATTACAGGAAATTGCTTTATAAACAGAAAATTTATCCTAGAACTATGTTCATTATATATTTTTGGTGAACCTACATTTAGACAACTGGGGTTCATTTACCGGCTAAACTTCCGTTAAAACTCCCCGAATTCTTAATAAAAAAATGTATTAAATTTAAGATCAATTATAATGTAAACTAACTCTGAAATACGATAGTAGTTCTTACTAAATATTCCTCTATTTCCCTTAACAGCTGTCTTTAATTACCTAAATATTCACACAGACTTTAGTTAAAAGTTAAAAAATTAACTGTTTTCCGGTTGTCTCAATTATTCTACAACGTCCTAACTCATTACCTCAGCTCTGCAGTTTAGCTAGGTTAATGATTTGCTTAAAGCGCGTTCTCGGATAGGGATTGTTTTTTCCCTATGAGTTAGTGGATAGCTAACGGTTATTTTACTTTAACTTCCTGATAACTTGCTTTACCAAAGGATTATGATAATATTTTTTATGCTCTTCCTGGAAAATAGGATTTTAAATTCAAACTTAACTATGTTTTCATCACTATGTTTAGGCGCGAGCTCCCCTGTAATTTATAGTAAATAAGCGTTTTTAAATATTAGTATTCATGTTTAACTTAATAACCCAAAATAAAGTGTTTCCTGTTAATAAAGTTCTTATCTGGCTTAAAATACTCTAATAATATGTAAAGTTAAAAATTAGTATGGCCATGGCTTTTAATTAAAGCAAGCATTGAATTCGGTCTAGGATTTTCTTTTTTAGTAGGCGAAGCGCCACTTTCTTATAATTAACCACACTACCTCTTTTGCTAAATTTAACCACTACTACATACTATTACCATTGACGTTATTTATCACTTTATAGAACCTCATTATTTTTTGTTATCAATAATAATTGGTTTTTCTTGCTGGCTTGCCCCTTGCAGTCAGCCACAATTGCAATTATAACCCGGTTTTAACTTTTATGGGTCATATTATTAAGATGGTCTGTTGTTAAATATATTTTATTAATGTTGTTGTGTTTGTATACGTAAATTATGTTTAATCAGTCAACTTAATTTATGAGAGAATCTAATTAGATTATTTTTGATGCCATTGGCATTCTCAACAACTGAGGCCTTGACTTATATCTTAAGCTAAAAATTATTATAACTATAACTTTATAAGCCCAAGCCAACATTTAGTCGATGCAACTGCAATCTTAAGGTGCTGGCTGCGGAATAATCCATTGGGTAATCAAATCATGAATTTTCACCTTACCCCCCGAGTCATTATACCTGGAGCCATAAAGTGGTATACTACTCTTACTTTGTCGTGATTTCTTTAGGAAAGTTTCCCCAATTTGACTGGTTTTACTGCGAAGGTTCACTTCTACAAAAAGGCTTGGTACTTCAGCACTTATCAGTTCTATGACTATAATTCAGTATATCTTTGCCCCATCTTCCCACGAGTCTACATACTCAAACTGATAATCTTCATTGAATCCCCCAATTGTACAAAAATATAAACCGGTTACACATCTTGGTCTGAGATTAAAATTATGTACCTGCTAAGTATTTACTTAATTCCTACTATTATAGGTTTTCGCAGAAGACAAAATCTACTTTTTTACCGGAAATTCTTTAGTATATAACAATATATAAATAGCAGAGGCTCTGGCAAGGCCTAAGTTCTTCCCCTATAATAAATAGTATACATATTATTACGTTTATATCCGTGTTTTAGCAGATATAAATGTCTCTCTTAATAGATGAAAATATTTTTTATTATCTTACCAACTTTTAAAAAGACTTTAGCTACTGCTGGGAGTCTAGTTAAACAACCCTATTGTGTGTTAGCTGTGCTCGTTAATATTATCAAAAGATTACATTTCCTTAGTTCCAAAGTATTAATAACCCTTCGACCTTACACACCTATAAGGGCTCTTAGGCTGATTTAGCTATCTATTCGAGTTGTTTTTTTCTGAAGTTTAATACTTTTCGCTTAGTAAGATATTTTATCCTCTAATTTCTTGTGGTTTAATATCTCCTGGTTGCCTGCAATAGATATATATTGATTTTCTAGCTATCCTCTTAAGTATTAGTCCTTCTTCTAAAAAACTTTTCAAAGTTTTCTTCGTATGTTATATCAGCTAGATAAAAATTGCCCTTTTCTAGTAGTTATATTGTGGTTTTAAAAAAGTCTAAAAGTATTTGTTTCCTTTTTAACTTTTCCTTATAGTAAATATTTCTATATAATTAAGTAAGTACTAATATACATATTTTAAAAGAGGCGAGCTTTGCGCGTAAGATGCGATTTTACCGTAAAATAAATGCTAACAATATAGGATATTGTATAAAATCTATTATTAAATTAATAGACTACCCTATATCCCTCCGGTGGCATTAGTAAATTTTATTTATTAAAATTATTAATCCAGCAATATATACCACCTTATTTTTTATTCCGAGGGATAGGGTCGAAGCCCACATCATTTAATTATTTGAATTTTATCCAGATAACTTATTTTTATATGTGATTACGGGTGTATACAGTTAGGTGGTCATATATCTTTTTTTCACTGATGAGTTGGGCCTTAATATATTTGTATACATATTAAATAACTATTACTTTAGTAAAGCCTATTTGGGGTACAAATAACATGTGTAACCCTAAAAGTTACCTCTCTCATGCTGCCAATTATCTCAACCTTATCAAGTGTCATGGAGATTAACAATATAAGCAATGCTTCAGCGAAGTTTCTTTTTATATTTTTATCACTATTATACTTGCTCGTATAAAAAACTAATACATAAGAAAGCTATTGAGCTTAATTTCGTATGTTTGGATTTTCACTTGGTATCCTGTTGAAATGTAAGGTCTGATCCTATAGCTTAAGCCTAATAATTATGAAGGGCTTAAGCTTGCAGCGGTCTAAGCTAGGCCATTAAAATTAGAAGCCACCAACCTTATCCGATGAACTGCATACCCTTATGGTGTTTTGGCGCGGATCGCCAGATACTTACTTATTCAAGTTATGTTTTCCCCTTAACCACGATCATACCTCTGCACAATTATGTTACCATATTTGCTTGGTCTTAGATTGCTTTAGGGTTTTCGGGTCACATCTGATTGGTTTAATTGCCACAGAAAGCTCATTTCTTACGATACTGGTTCTTTAAAAGATTGCTTACATTCTTATTTTTTTTCCGCCGCTATCACAGTCATGTTGTCTTTCGACCACACCTACCAACCAGTTCTTCCCCAGGAATTTATGCTTAGCAAATACACCCGTTTCGGATTTTTTTATAGTCCTGACTATGGTAAAATCCCGCTGCTCGGGGTCAACTTTTAGGCACTGTTCTCGTTACTTTCAACGCCCGGTTTAACTACGCATAATTGCTCGCACTAACGTTACTTGGTGACCCATTAATGGAAAAGTACGTTCCTTTTAATGCGAACTACTTAAAACTACTATTTCGTTTTAGTTTCCCCCCACTGGTACTTCTCCACTCATGCTTCATGTCATCATATTTAGCCTTTGAGGGAAGGTATCCCCATTTTTATAAGTTTTGGTACCGTCCTACTTTATAGGCTTACCTCTATTTCACTCGACGTTATTCATAGAATCTCTTTTTGATTTTTTTTCCTCGAAAGTTACTAAGATATTACTCAATTCACCTCGTTTAGAGATTAGATTTCTCCTTACGCGACTTATGGAACTTATAAGAGAGTTACCCGCATTTCTGGCATTGCCCACAGTTTACTTTGCAACTTTTACAAAACCAATAAGCAAACACAGGAGAGATAGTCAGCTCCCTAAATTTTCTGAATGATATGAAAAATTTGTGCATGGGCTGGAGACCACAGCCAACGATCCAATTTTCAAATAATTATTTTTAAGACATAAAAAGTGTATACAAATATCTTAAATAAACTTCTAAAATAAAGAGTTTAGCATAAGAAAAAGATAATTGAACCCAGGGGTTTCAAATCAGTCCCCTTCTCCCAGAGTCGAGTTAGAAAATATTTGGGAGTTTTATTGCCCTAGGATATTAATTATTTTCTCTTTTGATACTGGATAATTACAATAATAGTTTCTTTATGATACTAGTATACTTACAGTAGACACTTATATATCTTTTGTTTTTTAATATGTATTTCTACAGGTTTCTATAAGTGTATAGGGTATTGAATATTTCGGGTACTGTCATCGAACACAGGGAACCTTCTTCAACGAAGGCGGTTTAAAGCACTTCAGCCAATAACCGTTTGTGGATGCTTTGACATCGGTTAGTGTTAAGGCATTTATAAACGCCTATACTATAAAATATTAACCTTAAAATTCAATAGTATTATCTATTAAAATATAAATCGAACCTCTCGACCCTTAATTATTATACATTGTGAAATTATAAAATAAGCCTCAAATACTAACAGATTATTTGAATAAATATTTTTGCCTGCAGCAAAAAATATAATAATTTACAGTTTTATCAGTAAACCCACGTAAGCGCATAAAGCACACTATCGAGAATAAGGGGTTTATGTGGGACTCTGAAGAATAAAAAAAGGATAGGCTTAGCCACTATGAAAAATTTTTCAATGAATTAATAAATTGATTCCATTTTGTGCAGCGCTTTGACTATACTTCCTTGAGGGAGCTCCGTAACGGTTTTTCCTCTGGCCTTTGCACCCCCCCCATCTTCTTCGGAATTAGGATGCCGTGGCTGACCTCTTCATACACGCGAAATTATGAGGCCCTCTACTTCTGTATACGGTGTATTGAGTTGACACATAGAACTTAATGCCTAACACTCCTCTTACTTATGAGGCAGTATGTCAGGATAATTAAGCACCAACCCGTGCCTCCTTGATTTTTTCATAGTTAACCCCACAGCCCTTGACGGATTTCAATTACAAGCCTTGCTTCACAACTACTCTGAACCATATTTTTCTAATCCTGATCCTTGCCTTTTGCACCCCGTACCAGGAGTGGCCTAAATGTGGGTAGGCTACAAGGGTTACTGCTTGGCCCCACCCCGATCTCTTGAGAAGGGTCAAGCAAACATTCACAATTATTTATAACGGTTAACAAATAGGGTTAGAAGTGTTTAATTCTACTCCTGTATACTTTTAGTTAAACCAAGAAGTACTGGGATGTTGACCAAGAATTTGAAAGGTGAAGCTTCCTTATTTTACCAATTACATAACTCTTTTCATGTTTTTACTGCTACAAACAGCTTTACAGGGATGCAAGGGGGTAGAATCAGCTGTCAGCTAGGTTCTAACAGACAACTGCCAGTATCATAAGCCTTTACAGAGAAATAATCCGCTATTTGAACGGATGTGGTTAACAACTAAATAAAATTTCAAAAACTTTACCAACTTGAACCACACGGCTCAATTCCTTTAATCGGACAATAAAGGCCCTGTCCTTATTAAGCCTCTTATAAATCCCTGTTTTACTAACTCCTGCTTTGGGTTTGGAGTGTCCCCTCCCTCTATCTTTTTTCCCTGTTACCTACTCTAACCTAATCCTTGTTTTGCATCTCTTAACTTTCCCTAGCTTGCGCCACAGGCAAGAATAACTAAATCCGACTAGGCCTACCAAAGGGTATCGAAGCCAGCCAACTATAACCATATTCTTTCCCTTTAGAACCAAGGTTCAGGTAGCTTTGCAGCGATTCAAAGAATAGCACGACTAAAATTCCCCAGCGAATTCGAATGCTGATCATATCTATCAAGAAATACATCTTTACCCGATTAAGTTATATGGGAATCTTATACTCATAGTATATTTAGATACTTTGTTCGATGCCTATATATACTACTTATTCACCCCAGTGATTCGCCTACAGGTTGTAGTATTTCACGATCGATCTTTAATTTACCTTTAGGTAGCTAACTAACCACCTATATCTATAAGTCTTTGGTTCAAGATTATGGATAAAAAGCTCCCTAGAAGCAAGAATTTTTATTTTTTTTTTATTGTTTTTGCTTATTAATTTAACAGCCTTGTTTAAGCGATACAGTTTCCCAGGGGTATAAGAGTTAGACGAAGCGTTAGCAGCAAAACACGAACGTACCACCACCCGACCTGGTAAGAAGAAAATAACACATAGTCAAGGAGTAAAAAATGCACAATATAAACAGTCTTAATGTTTGTAACTTATATTTAAAAATTGGAGAAATTAAAGGGATGTTGAACTCTCAACATGGTTGTGTGTAAGACAAAGTTTACCAAATTGCACTAAGCATTTCACCTCTATTTATTTTAATAATTAGTACGGTAGTCCTTTATTATTGTAGCCCTTCATAAAAAAAAAGCGTGCTTCATATAATATTTACAAGGGAGCAGGATCCAGCAGTCTAGAAATCACGAAGCCTCTTACCTATATACTCACAGGCAGCTATAAAGAAAAGATATTTTGAGTTATGTTTGTGGGTGAAATCAATACATGCATGCCAACATATTTTTTCTGTTGTATCACGCGCTGTCATCCCTATTTTTTTCCTATAACAACAAGTGCAAAAAAGACGGCAAGCTATTCTTTTATATAACAGGGGCTTATCCTGTTGAAGTATATAAACATGCAAACCGCTCGCCCTATTTTGAGATCGCGCAGGGGAAGGTTTAAATATAAATAGAAACAGAGCGAGCTACTGTGAAAAAGCCATTGGCTAAATTTTAGCATTTAGCTTGAGTCTTGTTTTAATTAAAGTGTTAGTTTTTGAAGACATGTTAGAAATATAGAATTACACAAAGAGGAAGTCCTTTAAAATACAGAAGCACGATAAATTGTATAAACAAAGATAAAGATCTTTACTGTTAGACCTAAGACGAAACCCTATCTTAACGTTGTGCTTTAGTTGTGTATGAAATAAGGTTGGATATTGTTTAACTTTAGCTTAACATGCATAAGGCAAGTAAACCATAGTATCTAATCATTAAAGATCATAGAATACAGAAGAGAAGATTCAATTTATAGCTTGCTTGGCCTAGCAAAAAATACTTATATAATATTATTAGCTTTATCTGTCTTCTTGTTTTATCTAATTATTATGGACCTATCATCGCAATAATAAGATTATACTTAGCATAAACAACATAATAATATAAGAAG
>JACYFI010000280.1:0-12894 GCA_020975735.1 Ophiocordyceps xuefengensis
TAAACATAAATAAAGACTACCCAAACCATCATTAAATAAATAAGTGTTGAATTTATACACCTTCAAGCAAGTGTTAATCTCTTTTGAATGTTAATCCCCACACTAATATTTTCTCCTTGTTCTTCATGTCATATCTACAAAAAAGCAACTTACTCGGGTCCATCCCTGTTGTTGTGGAACGGGTCAGCTGTAATCCAGCGAACCTGTCATCTCTTTATGTCTGATATAGGTAACTTTAGGTCTTTTTAACGGAATATGAAACAGGAAATTGATTTTTTTAGGGTTAAAGCGCCTTTATTTAAAAGTAAGTTTTTAGGACAGGACGCTAGCACAAGCTAAAGCTTGAGATATTTAATAACCCTTTCATGGTGTTGTTTTTAACCCTTACAGGGGGGATCGCAGGAAAAAATGCTACTGCTGCCTTCGCCAGCCAGACCGCTAGCCAGCCGAGCAGTAAGAGCAAGAAAAGATTTGGTTTTTTTCTCCATTAAAAGGATAACTAAACATGACTGCATGGTATGTTACACCAACAAAACAACCCTTAATTTATATCCCTTTACGTTATTGGACTTTTTATGTGTAAAATAAGCATATTAGGTATTTAAGATAAACCTACATTAAAGAAAGAATTAATTGCGGAAGACAAATTCTTGATCTCTATGCATTAATGAACAACAACTGCTTTACATTCATCTACCATAGGTGATCTTCCTTTTACTAATTGTCCCTATATAAAAAACGTACTTTTGCATAACCATACCCATAGCCCTGTGTTTTTTATATAAATTATAAAAGCAAGGACGAATCCAAGGTAACTGTGATTCTGGATTTAATCTTATAATTTAAAATCACTATTCATACTGTTTATATTATACTTTATACAAAGTAACATAGGGTAAAAAACCCTGGGATTCCGAACCAGGAGCCAAATTCACCACAAGTTAGTTGCTCTACCGTTTGAAGCTACAATTTACCTTATAATAAAATTATATTTATCTAAACAGACCGATAATCAGAATTGTATTATTAATTTTACTTAAAAAATAATAAATAAGGATATAATTTAATACGTTGTATTTCTGTAATAATTTTTTGTGCAAATGTTTCACCAGGAAGAGACCGGGTGGCTTTTAAGTTAAGCTAGCCATCTTAAGTAGCAGAAAAATAAAGGCGCACTGGGCAAACCAGCCAAGCTAAGAAAAAAACTGTAAGCCGCAAGGCTCTATAATAAATATTTTGTTATTCTACAATATATTAAACTAAGAGGTAGTTCAACTTTTATCTCTCGCTTTGCCATTTTCGCGATCGTTTTTATATAGTTCTTATTTACTATAACTGTTTACAAAAGCTGTGTGCTCATCAAATGGGAATTTTTATTTGCTCGCATATGTTCCGCATAGAGATGAAGGGACTTTACCCTTGGCTTTTTTTGACGATTATTAAGCTTCTGGGTTTGAAATTTTACGATGTTTTAAATTTAATAAGTTTCCGGTTGAATCGTTATTAAAGACCCCAAAGTGTGAATTAGCTATCTTTGTTAGTTGTTATATCTTAGCCGAGGTTTAGCTTGCCTAATCCTTCGCATTGCAAGCTAGCCCATATATGTTATAAATATTTCTTCCCTTATTGTTTCCGGACTCCGCCTGCAAGCAATTTGGCCTTCTTCTATAATAAAATAAAATTTTTATGCTGTACGTTTTGCAACGTTTAAGTAAGTTAGTACAACAGGGGTATTATTATTTATTTGGGCGAAAGCCCAGTCATTTTCGTACTTTATATTCTTAAATAGAGGACACACTACCTCTATTTTTTAAAGGGATAGGGAAAATCATTTACTGATATTATGGAAAAGTGTCTAGAACACACCTAGTTTAAAAAATTACGGACTATGCCTTCGCTAAGCCCCAAAGATTAAATTTCGAGTGATTTGCGAACAACCCAATACTAAACACCGAAATTTATGCTTACCCCCTAGATTAGACAACGAGGATTATTATTTATATATTGAAACTTTCTATAGGAAAAATATAAATATTTTAGTGTTGTCGCATAGCGAAAGCTAATGCTATCGCTATAAAAACAACTTTATAACATAGTGTTCGAGCATTATGCTTATTTTTTGTGCGGCATACCATTCGTCAGCACCCAAGAAAAAAATTATAAGTATGCCCAAAAAAAGCAAAAGTGAAGATTTAACTAAATAAACGCATTTACAAAAACCAAAAGAACGCTTTGTTGGACGCAAAGTATGATTCCCTTTATTGGAAATTTTTAAAAAAGGAATAAGTAAAGTTAAAATATCTTTAAAGGCAGATAATAGCCTAAAACTACTGCTTATTTGTAGGATCATTAATCAACCTCAGATTTTAAATGTGGTTAACTATATTTATCGTTTATAACCTCATCCCCCAATTGAGTGTTAGTGATAATAATTCTTATTACTAATAGAAAACCCTGGGTATACAACCTTTTAGTGCGTGCCTTGCCGCCTTCCGTTTTTTATGAGCTAGGCTTAGTTAAAACCAAAAAAGAAAAACCAGCCATCCCCAACTGAAACCCCCTGCAGCTCCATATAACAATTTAATATCGAGGCAAAAGCTACATTAGGTTCTCCATAAAAAACTTTTTGTGTGGGCGCTCTATTATTCTTGTAAAACAAGAAGAATAATATGCCAAAGCTCTTCACTTTTATTTTGATACTTACGTAATTAAAAGCTAAACAAAAATTACCTCCCCTATTTATAGATACTTGGACTTGACAACCATCACCATATTGAAATAATTGAACCTAAAAACGATCCTGTGTCTCCCTAATTATCCAAGCATGTCTATTGAATATATAAGCCTTAGGGGCTTTATGGATAAATATTCAATTCTTATTATTATTAAGAGTGTTATTATTAAAACTTTACATATCTTCCAATCTTAAATAGGAATTCAATAGGTAGCCAAGAGGGTCTAAAATCTATTAGGGCTACCATTGTTGATTAGTGCTCATTCTCTCTTACAGTACTTCATTAGTATCTGGAATTAAATGGACAAAAAATGTTTAATGTGATGTATAATTAGCTTTTCCCTTGGATAATACCAAAAGTATTGTTATTATGTTCTTCAGAAGTCAAGGCTTTTGTTTATGCCAAAGAATTACTTTACAAAACCACCCACCTATTTCAATATATTTACTATATTTACAAGGGTTGTTAATTTCTCTATTGCTTGGATTATTGAAATGAATCATTTACGATAAGTAGAGAGATATATTTAAACGTGATCTAGTTTCATTTATACAGAGAAATTACTACCCAATCCATAAGCTCAATTTTTACTGTTATTATTTAAGAGTCGTTGGCGCCTTCTTTGTAGCATAAATGTTGTTAAAGGTCTGGTGGCTTATTTTGAAATTATTATTCATTAGTCAATTAAAAAAATAATATGTGATTATTTAAGAGCCTTGACGCCTGAAACATTAGAGTTTCCGCATTATTGGTCATCATCTTAATTTTATATGAGAAAAAGACCCTGTACATACCACTCCCGGCCCTAAAAACTGTAAAATTCCTGATCAAACTATTAAACCTATGTTTACAATTTGATAATAATTCCTTTTATTTTTTTCTTTAGAATTTATTAAAATAAATAGTTGATACGGGAGTCAGATTTGCAACTCTACACATGGCTGAGCCGAAAAAACCCATAAGTCTACCATTAACCTATACCCCGTTGTGCTATCTAAGCCTTCTTGGCTTTAGATAATATATTTTATAACGGATTTTTATAATCATCTAATTAAAACATATTAACTTTAAACTCCCATTATAAAAAATTTTTAAACATTCTACACTCAAGACTTACCTTGATGTAATTAAAATCATAATATATAACAAACCCTTTGTTATATGCCTGATTTTACGTTATTTAGCGAGCTATTTGGCGATTAAGCGTTACTTGTTGCACAAAGCTCGTCATTAATAAGTTAATATTAACTTAATTTTAAACTAAGAGCTCTCTTTTGCAGCTTATTTATAAATTTTGAGAAAATTAGGACTGTTGGGTTGGTGGTAACATAACAATAGCCTGCAGAATTTTATTTAAGTTTATTACTTAGGAATGTCCAGGAATATCGAGAAACCTCAAACAGCAAAAATGCAAGTTTACGGTTTTTGCCCAATTAAACTACACCCCCCCTAAAAGGTAAGTAATTTCTGTAATAAGCCAAATTTTTCTGAACCATTTTTTTCCTGGTCTTGCATAGCTTGCCTCTCAAAACAACAACGTAGCTATAATGGCAATTTAATAGCTCTTTTGGTGCTGTACTTTTACTTTTGTGCGGACATACTTCGTCAGCACGCTAGAAAGAACATTAAGTAGTAAGCTCCTATAAAGAATATAACAAAACCTACTTTAAAGCTTTATAAGTGTAAACAAAATATCTTGCCAGGCTGGTTTGTGGATTTTTGTACCCGTTGCTTCGCTATTTAAAAGAAGAGTTACGCAGCTACTAAAATTAAAAAATTTTCATTTTTCATAGAAAATTATTAATTCACAATAAAGAAGCAAATACTCCCTAAATTTGTAAAAGGGGATGAATTCCAACATCCAAATTACACCGCCAGTTAGCTAAATGTTTGCCTTTACCTATGATTAACCTTTTTTGTTCATATTTACTATAAGGAACTAAAAAGGGGATCCAGGCTAAAAATATTCTTAGGAGCTTGCGTTAGCCAAATTAATTATATTTTAGGCTGCAGGGATCCGAGACCTACACTTTCAAATGATTAAAGTCTTATGTATTTCACCATATACAAAGTCCCTTCATGCCCTCACGATAAGCTTTTAACTTACAAACAGAAGCCAACTTCTCCAGGCTCTGTCGGGCCGAACATTTTTAGCATCACGGGCCCTTACTTGAGGATAAGGAAATTTGAAAAATCGTTGTAAAAACCAAAAGACTATCTCATCTAAATTACATACCTAAAATTATCTGTATATATGTTCTATTAATAATTACCACTACCCTTATGTGGCAAGCTACTCTTTTTTCCTAGCAAAGCACCAAAAACAGTAGGGGGAGATATCGAGAATAATGCAAAAACAAGGAAATTGTGAGCTCTAAATGAGAAGTGCGTTTATCTTCTTCAGTATTTAATATTTTTTCCCCGTTACTGTAAAAGATTTACAAATTGGTTGGGCAGGGGCCTTATTATTCTTGTTAAGATGAATTATGCAACCTCTCAAATTTTATTTAGAAGGTAGCTTAGCCCACCTGATTAATAAAATAATACTTAAAGTACTCTTCAGAATAAATAAATAGAAGATCTTACAATAATTATCCATACACCACTTTGATTTACTTTATGTCCTATATTTATTTTATTTAAGATATCAGAATTAAAATGATTAAACAAAACTCTATAGGGAGCTAGGCGCTTCATTTATTTTGTGCTTTATTTTTTCTATGCCTTGCAAGGCTTGTGGCTAAGAAAAAATGCAAGAAACCGTCAAAAAAGTACCGAGTAAATACTGTATCTAAGGGAGTGACTTGGAGACACCATGGGTCACTACCCCAGGTTGCTTTTAAGAACCCTCTGTCTAACCCATTTCAGCACTTTAGATTAATCATTATTCAAAAATTCCAAATTCCAGATGCCAGGCTAGCGGCTAAGGTGAACGCCACTTATTTACTGTTATGAGCAGTATGCTTTACCAATTAACTTAAACACTCCTTTTTGTGCTTTTATTTTAAGGGGTGCTTAAGCGATTTTTTCCTTGACACTAGCTAAGGCTAGAAAAGCAGCAAAAGCAAAAACTGATTTTTATTATTCATATTATTTTTAAAGTTATCAATCTTTAAATCTAGCTCCTGAAGTTAAAGATTATTGAGTTATTATGAAGCTTCAATTAACCTTTTTATAGGCTCGGTGGTTATTGAAACTCATAACATACTTCTAATTTTTCTTTGCGTCTTGACGAAAGTATGGACCGCACAAAAAATATTAAAAAATTAAAATGTGTTTTCAATTAAAAGTGATATTTCTTGCAGATTTTTCTAGTAAGCCTTCAGGCAACAGAAAAATTAAAGCTGCACAAATTGAAAAATTAATAATAATTATCATCTCTTTGGTGTCTTATCTTTTAGCTACTTCCCTGCGAATGCTGCAGGGGTAGCTTTGTAAGGGTGTTTACGAGGAATTGTTAAAATCGCGCAAGCACTCAGGCCTCGAGCGCAACGGCACGCTATTTTAACCATATAATTAGCGAATAATTGACAGAAAGGACTTAAAAACTAAATTAACTCCTGCTACAATCAGTCAAAAATATGTTGCGCTTAGAAAAGATCTAATAACAGAATATATCCTTATGTGTGGCATTAATATCTATGTTTTACCAGACAAGGCCTAATTAAAAAATGATAATGGGGCGAAGTATTCCTTCGTTTTAACTATCCAAAAACTAATTATTGGCATCGGCAAGTAAAACCTCTTAATCAGTTCGAGAAAAATCCAGTAGGTTGAGTTGAATACAGATTATTAAGTTTGGGTGACAGGGCCGTCAAAAATGTTCACATTATTTAAGAGGCCTGCAAAGTAGAGCTCTTAAATAAATATACCTCGTATGTTCACTCTTGAGATATTCTTAAACTTTATGTAATTAGGACTCAATTTGTACTTAAGACTTGCGACCAAAAGAGTTCTTTAATAATTGTTACGAGCAGCGTTCATGCTTCTACCGATTAAGATATAACGCATACGCGGCTTAATAGGGTCTATCACCTTAACTCGGACATGAGCCGGATTATGTTTACTGGTTACACTAAAACCACAGTATAACTATACAGGGATTCGGAAACCCGCCGCGTGGTAGCATTGAAGAGCTATGTCGTAAACGCTTGACTACTAACATCTTTTTTATTATTATTTGAGGCTACATAAAGCATAGCTCGGACTGTGTCTCTACCATTTCCTTGCTGGCGCTTATCCCATTAATCTAATACCCTTTTATTTATATTTTGTTTTGTTCGGTAAGACTGTTTTATATAAGAAGCAAGCTCACTAGGTGTGTTTTTACTTTAGTTCTTATCGCTTAGCTCTTTAGTTGTAAAAATTTGTTGTGTCTAGTTATTTGTAAACTTTATCTCGTAAAAGTCAGGGTTGACTAAGCGTAGCCTTAGCCTTTCTAAGAAGCGCGAGAAAATATGGCAAATACCCATAACCTATTTTTCTTGGATCAGAAAGCAATAAAAAAAATCGCGGGAGTCCTAAAAAGAGCCCTGCTTACAAACAAATAGGTAGGCATATTTCTGCGTAAAAGGTAAAACATGCATTATTCTGACTTGCTCCACTCATCTCTCCGAGATAGGGCAATGTTTGACCCTGTAAGGGTACAAATGCAGAAAAAAATAACTGCATGTATACCTTGCCAAAAAACATAAACAAGTGAGCTGTGCGGTGATTATACAAGAAAAAAATAGCTAAAGAATAAAGGCAAAGGCTTTATGACAAATAAAAAATATAAGTATGCTAATTTAAACTATATGTTAGCCCCTGCCAAGGTTATTGCACTTCTCGCAATTGATTACTCAAAAACAAATTACATTTACTTTTATGCTACCAGGTCATAATATATTTATAAGATAGTGAATTTTATAAAAATTAGTACTTTTTTTCTTAAAATTTCCAGTATCGATACCGGACCAAAGCCGAGTTAATTTCGTTAATAGTATTATTCTATATTTTAAGAAATAATCTTAAGGATAAGTTCTTTGGTGCCTTATTATGCTTTCAGCCTTATCTTTAACTTAACTTTAAGCGCTTTCCTGGCACGTGCTTAGCTAAGTCATTTGCTTAGTAAAGAAACACCCTTACTGGTATAATAATACAGAAGATATATATATAAGAAAGGCAAATATATATATTTTGATAATTAGGGACATTAACAATACAGGGTAATAGCATAGGTTAGAAACCATATTTTTTAACCTTATGAGTCTAATATTCTTCTTGTTCCGACTTTGCGTACAAAAGGTTTGTTCTTTTTTATTGTCTAAATTCCCCCTCCTAGAGGCATTAAAACCATACTGGTCGCACGAAGTGCATTAACCCAAGTCATGTCGAATTATTATAATCTGAACGAACAGTGCAGCCTACATAGTTCCTGCGTCCATGAGGATAAGTTAACCCGACATCGGAGTGCCCAAACGCGCACTCATTTTTACACTCTGAGCAAATTGAGCTTGTTCTTATATTGTTAGCATATTCTTCTTTATATTCCATTTTCTTTCCAAATGGTTCAGACTAATCTTCTCATTTTTAGATTTTTATATATTTAAGATTGTCCTTTAATATTGTACTACTTTAAGGCAACCACTTTTTCGTAATCCGTATACTACTTATTTGATTATAAGTATAAATTAGGAAATTCTCGTTCTACTAGTACATGGCATCTTTCGCCTCCAACGGACGTATCGCCCCCACTAGATATTTAATTTTTGATAGCCGCGAGGCTCATCTATATAATCCTGATTCATTTAAATGCTTTTTTTATTTCAATTAAAGTTTCAGCCAACTTTACATCAAAAATCCTCACAAATTCCTGGAATTTTTTATTTACCCCTAGTTAAATCATTATGGTGTGAAAAAACGCGAAGCAACTTACTTCAATTGATGTCCGAATAAAATTTTAGAGCAATCAAAATTCCTAACCATGAAATAATTTCGGAACTTATGTTTTTTTCCTAACATATCAACAATGTATATAAGATAGCTAAAGACTTCTATTAAGAAGCCTTATCTCGACTTGGTTGTTGGAGTAAATCGAAAAAACTAATTGACACTTTGTAACCTAGTATTTAGATTTTCGGTTTTTTAATATCTTGCATATTTTTCGTAGCCCCAAGCCCTTTGCAAAGGATGAAAAAGATAAGCACAAGAACACTCCGAAGAAAGTTAAAGCCAGCTCAATCACCTGAATCGGAAATTTCTTTATTTATTATTAGCTGGATCTACACTCAGAAGTTAATATAGGGGAAAGCCTTCTTTTAGTGTCGTTAGTTAGACCCTCAATTATTTGGCCCTTAACGATACTATAATATAATTTTTTCCCGTCTACGAGTTAAATGTTCTTCTAATTTTTTCAATATATGAAAAGCTTTAGCTTTGCGCGGAAAAAAGTTTATCCAGTCTCCCAATTTGGGGTGGCGTGTCCTCCATAATAGGGGTAGTTTAATTCAAATATCTTATTAACTTACACCTAAATGCTAAAAACGTTGTGATTTCAAACTTGCACATTTATCATGTAGCATTACCTAGAGAACACTACTATTCATGTTTATTTATTTCTTTTCTAATATAACTTTATCTTTTTTAGTGGTGGTACTAAAGCCGCGAGCGCGCAAGCCTTAGTGGATTGAGAAGTTAACATTCCGCTAAAAAGCTTTATTTTCTTTTTTTTAGACAAAAAACATCCATAAACGGCATCACTAAAACCAGTATAGTGGTTCAAAGATCAGGGTGGGTAACTGTAGTTTTTTGTGAAAGGTAAAAAAGCCATTGTACAATTTAAGATTTTTTACCCCCCAACCTGAAATCCAACCTTTTTACAGCAAAAACTCCAATCTCGTTTGAGTATAATACGTGGACTAGGCACATTTTGCAATAGAATTTCCTTTTAAACTAAAACTGGAACCTAGAAACTTTGAATGATAAGTCTACATTCTTTCCAAGTCCTCCCTATTCTTCACTTTAATGAATTAAGACAAGGAATTGCTTCTATACACCGGTTAGTCTAATCTCCTTTAATTTCTGATTTTATACCTCTCATTCATTTTTATAACCTTAAATTAATATTATTGTATTATGAATTTAGTCTTAGTTAATAAGAACCATGACCCCCCTATGATTTTGTGCGAGGACCAGTGTATTGTTAACCTTTGTTCAGGGATATGCGCCCAATAAAATAAAAATTATTCACTGAGAGCCACGCCACAAATCTTTAATCACTCTATCTCGCCAGGGGATAAGATATGATACACCAGGAGCAGCCATATTTCATTTAAAAAATAGAAATTAATTGTTAATTTCTCATAGTTGGGTGGGGCACTTAAAAGATTAAATTAATGTTTTGAGTTGTGAGGTAGACTTTTCTATCTTTGCCTGCTTCGCTGTCACTCCCTTATGGCTCTAAGTAGGTTTATTATAGTTATTTTAACAGGTAAGTATAAAGCTCTATTTAACTAATAGTAAGACACTATTTCTCACAATAAGGAAAATTTTTTTTTTCTTTTTAATTTAAAGCTAATGCATTCAGTAAAAAGATCTGAATATATGCAACAGAAAATTTCGTAATTATTTATATTATATTCTTTTTTTTTGTTCTTATTATTGTTATTTAATACTTACTAAAAATGGAAAATAATTTTTTGTTTATCAAAATTTATCTTTATTAAGATTAGATACCATTACGTCATATTCCTTCTTTAATCATTTCAAATTGTATTTCAGGTATTTACTAATACAAAAACTTCATATGTTTTCAAATAAATGTTTATGGAATATTATAAATTGATTTAAATATTTAATTTTATAATTTTAGAAAATTTTCTTAGGGTAATGGCTACGAATCCAAGTAGAACAAAGTAGATTCTTATAGATATTTTCTTGTTTTAAGACTCAAAATTAATGGAATTAATTTGTTATTTCTTGGCTGGCTGCGGGAGCAGGCCTTGAGGCTTTATTATTTCATGGCAAGCAAAACATTTCTTTATAAGAAAAATACAAAAAACGTTTATTAAATTTTTCGATTAACTCTTTTTATTTATTTAATAAATTTTTTTTTTTTTATATATTAGGCTTTCTCTAAATTTTAACAGGGTATATTAAGAAATTATTGCCTTTTTATTGGTTGATTGTCTAAATTTCCGCGTGTACCTCAATATATTCTTTCTAAAAAAGTTTCGACTTCTTTTTTAAGTACGTATATAATTTTTCTAGAGCCTACCTGGTAAAATTTATGAATTTTAAATATAAATTAAGAGATAATTTCAACTTTTAATTTTTTATTAAATTTTAATATAGATTAACAGGTATATTTTGTTAAAAAATTATTTTTATTAATAAAATAATAAATCTTTTTCCAATCTTTTTGAAAAAAAGTAAATATTTTTATTTTTCAAGTATCTCCCGCCGTCTTTTCTTAAAGCAATTGTCTTAGACTTATTATTGCCAAGGGTATTGTTAAATTAATTTCAGACTGGGTTCTTTAATTGGTGTTTGCAGCTCTCTCTTTATTCATACGAGCTAATATCCTTTATAACGATACTTAAAGTAAGCTGATCTTGCCAAACCCTGTCCTGAGGTTATTGGATAATGGCAAGACCCCACACAAAGAAAGCATCAAATTTTATTTACTTTTTTATCCTCTTAAATATTATAGATAAAATTGGTTGGGGTATGTTTAAAAGGATTATTCTTGTTATTAAATAAGTACCTCACCTTATAGTTCCGTGAGACGGTTTCATATTTCTACAACATATTTGTTAAAATATAAAAACTTCGCTTTCAATTTACTATTTTTTTAGTCAATTCTGAAATTTCCCCTGAAATTTATTTATGAAATTATTTTATTCTGCTTTATAGGGCGTAGTTCGCTTAACACTAAGTACATATTAATAGCAAGAGTTTTAGATATTTTCGTGTCTTAGCATACTTCTAACTTGCTCCGCAAGCACCTGCTGATGTAAAACATCGTGTAACCTAATTCCCCCTTGACCACCTTAGGCTTACGGGTAGCAAGGCGATCGAAAAGTTTAGCAGAATAGTTAGCGCTGGTTTTTGTAGGCTAGGGCGGTTTAATAAAACTACAAGAGCCAACCACTAAAAAGCAGACAAGACACAAATACTATAAAAAATAAATAATTAAGGACATGAACATCCGTAGGCGTACTTTTTCAATATCAACATCTACCTTATTGCATCTTGTGCTCCATTGCCTGCTTACGCACTGTTAGAGTTTGTAGATAATCCAAAAACAGTTAAGGGCAAAGATTAGCCTTGAGCGTTTTTAGAATATATATAAACATCACCTATCCCCTCTTTTTTCACACGAGCTTGCCTTGGTGGAATGAAAACGCCAAAGAAAAAGCACTATTAGCTCTAAAATGAATTAGAAGACTTCAAAAGCTTTTTAGCATAAACGTCTCGCAGCCCTGAAATTTTACATAATTATTTCAATCATATCTCTAATTCTACATTTATTAAAATCCTACCCCTAAATTTAAACTTAAGTATATTTCACGGTGTATGAATGGGCTTGCATTAACTATGTTGCTACTCCTAGGTAAAAAGAGCATGAATGCCCCAGAGCAAATATAAATTAATTAGATATATTAGAAAATAGTTAGATTACTAAAATTAGCAAAACAAAATAATTATAAAATTTTAGCTAAGCACACCTGTTACTCTTAACAGGGTCTGTGCCCCACATAAGCTGTCACCTAGCGAAGTTCCTTATCCAAAGGTCCCTTAACTTAATTAAAAAAATGTAAACTGAACTTAGTCTTGATTTTACTCTTTATAAAATTATTATTTTTCTTATAATAATCTTTTGTTTTCTTTTTTCATAGCTTAGCTTGCGCTAACGCAACTGTGAGGGCAAAAAGACCTCAGTAACAGGCAGTGATCTAAATCATAGCGCTCTTTATAATCCTAAACCAATTCATTTCATATAAGGCTCAAAATAAAGGGATTTTCATAGTCACATTTGTCAAATGTAACCAATATAATCCTTAAAAATTTCCTAACATCCTCTATAATAGGTGACAGTAAAGCTGACGATGGGTCTTCTCGTCTCATCTGAGAGGTAAAAAGCCTGTATATTGACCACAAGGCCTATTCACAAATT